>WSYH01011034.1:0-21795 GCA_036426205.1 Ascaphus truei
GTTTCTATACAAATCTGTTGATAGGTTGTTTTCATGTTTGTTTTTTTCTCTCATGTTTTTTATATAAATTTTACTGTATTTGTATAGTGTGCAGCTTAGGGTTTAGTCACCATCAGGTGTTCTCCTTGGTAGTACTTAGCCGTCCAGCTGCACAGCTGTTCTGAGGTGGGGTTGGATCCCCTCAGTTTTTGTGTATTTTTAATAAATTACCTTCCACTAATCCCTGGTGCGCATTTCTGCATTTTTTATTATCATACTTCAACAATAATAATCATAGCCAAAGCAATCCATACACACACAAATATGTTTATTTCATTTTATTGTCCCCAGAATAATGACATAGATATTTTCCCACATCTTGGTTTGTCTATTCACCTTCGGACACAGCTCCATTACCTCGATCTGCCCACACAGTTCGTCTGTATATATGCATGAGTGGTCAGTGTCTTGATTCCTATAAAGCAAAACAAAAGTTATGGACGCAAGTTAGTATTCACGCCTCTAGGACATGCATGATACTACTGGGTAACACTCCACCTATCATGGGCAGTGAGTTGAACCAGACACTCCCATGTGAGTATAAAATGATCACCGACAGGAATACGTCCTTATCCCTCCTACCCCTGATGAAGCGTGGTGAACACGTGAAACGTGCGTCGGGAATGTAGGGCGTCACTTTTGTGACGTCACTTCTAGTGGCGACATCCTATCGTTTGGTCTACGAGCAGGCTTGTATTTTGTGGCAGTATTTTCAATTGATCTGTAACGATATATACCCCTATCTGGGAGACGGTATATGATTATCTCACTTTGTCTACCTCTCTATGCTTTACGATTGTGGCATACCTTTGCTATACTGGATTTTATGGTTATATGGCAGCAAACGCTGCGGTTGAGCTAGGACAAACACCTGGTTACTCTCTGCATTTATAAAATCCAATGTGATACTATTGTAGCAGGTTCACGGGCAAAAAACTATTTTGGTTCTCTACCATTCATAATAGCTTCCACAATCGTACTCAGTCTACAGCTGCAATTAAATATTTCAGTGTCATACTGAATGGAGAATATCTTTGTACTAGCTATAAACGAATAGCCGTTTGTTTGGGAATACTACCCTTTAAACTTGCCACAGAGTACCCTTATGCAGTGTTGGAATACCACAGACTGAGAATCGTACTGATATGATTTTGAATTTTGCCATCTATGGTCTGCCTGACTTACCGCTTATTCATAAGCATGATTAGGCTCCAATTTCTATCTACAGATCTATTGTTACTGTACCACACTAGCCACATCAATTAGGATTTATATATACTATCTATAACCTAAACACTCGTAGCCATACCTTTTACCTTCCACTAATCCCTGGTGCGCATTTCTGCATTTTTTATTATCTTGTATTTTAGGGTGCCTTCCCCCCTTTCTATGTACATGCTGCAAAGGGATCATCCACACCATCACACAGCACGAGCGCTGAATATCCTGTTTTTTCTACGTTGAAGTATGATACCTTAATTCATAATACTGTAACTGCCCTTATTGTTCAGAGCATGTCACACAATTCTAGTTATAGTTCAAAGCAGGTCACAGTTGGAGCAGAATATTCCTTGACATTCATATAAATAAAAAAGGGGGAAATGTGTTTGTACTCTATTAATGGTGATAATAGTGGATAAAAATAAAAATAATAATATTAAAAACCATAAATTGAATAAAGGTAAGTGATCATATTGGTCATGTGCTGTTATCATAAATGATGAGTGCTTATCAGAACACCTCTGTGATTACGTAAAAACTATATAATTAGTGATAAATATACATGGATAATCCAACTAGCACCAAGTACTAATATTAACTAAATCTATATTTATATAATCCTCAGTGGGTGGTGTAGGATTGTGACTATAATATAAAGTCCTGCACCTAGCGGACAATGCAGGTCGTAGTTAAATAGAGAAATTATATTTAGTGTATAATATGTGTAATATACAGGTTTAGGAGTGGATGTATAAACTGACCTATAACAAATTTATATATACTATCTATAACCTAAACGCTCGTAGCCATACCTTATTAGTAGTACACATTTGGATGTCATATGAGTATATAGAGATATACATTTACTATATTTCTCTATTAATAGGATTCTGTACTATATGTACATGTATTCTCTATATACTCATATGACATCCAAATGTGTACTACAATATAAGGTATGCTACGAGCGTTTAGGTTATGATAGTAATATAGTAATCCCATTGATGGGGCTAGTGTGGGTACAGTAACAATAGATCGTGATAGAAATAGGAGCCTAATCATGCTTATGAATAGGCGGTAAGTCAGACAGACCATAGATGGCAAAATTCAAATCATATCAGTACGATTCTCAGTCTGTGGTATTCCACACTGCATAAGGGTACTCTGTGGCAAGCTTAAAGGGTAGTTTCCCAAACAAAACGCTATTCGTTTATAGCTAGTAACAAAGATTTCTCCATCCAGTATGACACTGAATATTTAAATGCAGCTGTAGATACTGAGTACGATTGTGGAAGCTATTATGAATGGTAGAGAACCAAAATAGTTTTTTGCCCGTGAACCTGCTACAATAGTATCACATGGATTTTATAAATGCAGAGGTAACCAGGTTTTTTCTAGTCAACCGCAGCGTTTGCTGCCATAATAACCATAAAATCAGTATAGAGCAAGGTATGCCACAATGTAAAGCATAGAGAGGTAGACAAAGTGAGATAATCATATACCGTCTCCCATATAGGGGTATATATCGTTACAGATCAATTGAAATACTGCCACAAAATACAAGCCTGCTCGTAGACCAAACGATAGGATGTCCGCCACTAGAAGTGACGTCACAAAAGTGACGCCCTACATTCCCGACGCACGTTTCACGTGTTCACCACTCTTCATCAGGGGTGGGGGATAAGGACGTATTCCTGTCGTGATCATTTTATACTCACAGGGGATGTCTGGTCAACTCACTGCCCATATATGAGTGGTAGGGTGTGACCTAGTGTATACCCAGTAGTATCACATGTCTAGAGGCGTGAATACTAACTTGCGTCCATAACTTTGTTTTGCTTTACAGAATCAAGACACGACCCTCATGCATATATCAACGAACTTGGTGGGCAGATCGAGGTAATGGAGCTGTGTCCGAAGGTGAATAGACAAAACCAAGATGTGGGAAAATATCTAGTCATTATTCTGGGACAATAAAATGAAATAAACATATTTGTGGTGTGTATGGATGGCTTTGGCTATGATTATATTGTTGAAGTATGAAATAAAAAATGCAGAAATGCGCACCAGGGATTATGGAAGGTAATTTATTAAAAATACACAAAAACTGAGGGGATCCAACCCACCTCAGAACAGCTGTGCAGCTGGACGGCTAAGTACTACCAAGGAGAACACCTGATGTGACTAAACCCTAAGCTGCACACTATACAATACATAAAATTTATTAAAAACATGAGAGAAAAAACAAACATGAAAACAACCTATCAACAGATTTGTATAGAACCCGCCATAGGTTGGGCACTGGCAGGGGAAACGGACACTCACACTGAGACAGTCACGCAGACTCGCGTGGTCTGCACAGGATCCGATCTCGCACCGCGGAGATGGATAAAACCGCTGCTGCTGTCTCCTGCAGGCTCCGTCTCAGCTTACCAGCATACACGCGCAGGATGACCTGTCGTACCCTCACGCGTTTCGTACAAGTACTTTATCAGGAGGTCACGTACAGCGTCATCCGCGCATATAAAGGCGGCAACTGATTGAAAAACCAGCCCCCTCAGAGAAACACCCTTACTTTACCTAATTGCAACGCTGATTGAAACACCTTGAAATAAGGTTACTAGCAACAGGGTGTATGGCAACTCATGTGGGGGATGTGTGCAAGTATAAATTAATCATTGCACTCACCCCTATGAAAAATAAACGGAATAAGACCTCTAACAACTAAATGATATACTATGTAAACAAATCATGCTAACCCTGTATAGAATAAAAGAAAAAGAACAAATGATTAAATAAAAACAAATAAATATAAAAACTACATAAATGTTAATGCAAATAAATGTTAAAAATTCATTTTATTAAAAACGGAATACCTTATACTTAAAAAGGAGTCAATTCAATTAATTCATGAAACCATAGGGATGTTCTGGTATGCATTTCATAAATCCAAAATTGCTCCCGTTTCAATAAATGATTACTCTATTTCCCTGTCTACTACCTACTGATACACTTTCAAGCTCAGTCCTTAAATTTAATACAACCAGGTTCACTGTTATGCACTTCTTTTAAAGTGTTTCAAAAGCGGAGTTAAATGGCATCCCTTGCTATTATTTTAGTATGTTTTTAACATTTCTCAGGTGCTCTAACATGCGCATTTTAAACGGTCTTTTTGTCTTACCAATTACTGTAAATTACAGCTACACTGTAAGGCATAGACCACATGCGTTGTCTGACAATTAATGAAACTTGTAATTTGTAGACCTTGTTAGTAACTCCTGATGTAACTGTTTTCCTTGACAGATTGGTTACACACGCTTTACACTTTACCGCATTTGTAGTGCCTTAACTACTAGGCGAGTTTTAATATCTCCAGATACGATGGCCTCCTGGAGACTTGACTTGGAGCCAGAATGTGTTTAAGGTTAGGTGCTCGTTTGAACACTATCCCTGGTTTGGACTTTAGTTGGGACCCAAATGGGATCAGCTTTAATATATCCAATGTTTTGCAGAATTTTCTAACATTGTAATGGGTATCACTAAATTGAGTAATAAATGCTGGGATTTTGATTTTTTCTCTTCCACTCTTTTTATGATGATATTTTCATCAAAGATTTCCTAGGAATCCTTTCTAGTTTTTGAGGCGAAGAGTTTACTAAATCGCTATCATATTCTTGGTCTAGGAATCTTTTCTTTAAAAAAAAAGTTTGTTCTTCATAATCCACAGCCTAGAATCATTTCTCTTTAACCTGAGAAATTGATTAAAGAGAATATTTTGGACCCATCTTTATCGTGACAACTAAATGGGTCTAAATATGAATTACATTTGTAGCCTTAAATGCGTTTTAGTATGTACAGTTTTGGCCTCAATGTAAATCTCTAAATCGAGATAATGAATGCTTACTGAGCTATTTTCACTACACTAAATTTAAATTAAAATCATTATTGTTCAGATTTGTGACAAACACAAATAGGAATCTTCTGTCCCTCCCACAAATAATAATTCATCGATGTACTCCTCCACAGCTTAAGCTGCGGAGGAGTATATCTAAAGATCACCATAGACTCCCACTGTCCCTATACAAATTGGCGAATGACGGGGCAAATGTTGTGCCCATCGCCGTCCCAAGATTTGCAAAAAATAGAGGGAATCAAAAAAAATAATTGTGACTGAGGATAACTCAATGAGGATAAAATGAATTCAACCTTGTATGGGAAGTGTTGTGTGGGGTCAATAAAAGTGTCTAATTGCTTCAACCCCTTTTTGTGTGAGGATACTGGTGTATAGTGATTGAAACATCTAATGTGGCTAATCTATAATATCTTCCCAAAACGACCATCAAACAATTGTAAAACCATAGTGGATCTTTAAGGTGAGATGGTAGTGAAGTGACCATTGGTTGTAGAAAAAAATCAATATAGGGGATAAATTAGAAGGTGAGGGAATTAATCCCCGGAATAATGGACGTCCAGGTGGGGAAGTGTGAGATTTGGTGTATCTTGGGGATATAATAAAATATTGGAACAGTGGAGTTCCTCGTGAACAAATATTGATACTCCAACTTAGAAATATACAATTCCAGAGCTCCATACAAATGCGTTTAATGAGACTCAAAAAACCTTTGTGGGGTCCCTCTTTAATGTACATATGAGATTGGGTCCTGTAAAAGGCGATGAGCTTCCTTAAAATAGTCCTCAGTATTCAGAGGACTATTCCGCCTTGCCCTTACATCGACCTTAATACAATGTCAGGATTGGAAAAAAAAAAACTTTAGTTGTTTATAACTTTTTTGTTCATCCAAATTAAATAATAGCTTATATTTGGGACGTGTTTGTTGCTTTATATTTAATCCGAAATGGAGAGTACGTGAAGGGGAGCTGGTCTTCAAATATAGAACAAAAGATGTTCCTAAAACTAACAGTGTTTATAGATGTGTGAGACCGCATCACCAATTTTGTGAAAGTGATGTAGAGTGAGAGGTGCTCTGGAGGATATTGTTACGATTTTAACAGTGTTGACAGAAAGGTGATCAGAAAGATTCCTCTCTTTTGAGCACCAGTCCTGAGGTGGCGAAAATGGACTAGAATAAGCCCTGTAGATAATACTACACTTTACTGTAAGTTGCAGAATCACGCGGAAATCAAAAAATATAAAATTTTATTAATTTACATCTGAAGGCTAAAAACACATATACATTATTAAAAACCCCATGCAAAATTGTGGCCACTTATTCTCTATTAATAGGATTCTGTACTCAATTGCCACATTTGCATGGGGGTTTTTAATAATGTATATGTGTTTTTAGCCTTCGATGTAGAATTAATAAAATTTTATAATTTTTGATTTCCGCGGTGATTCTGGGCAACTTACCAGTAAAGTGTAGTATTATCTACAGGGCTTAATTCTAGTCCATTTTCCGGCCACTTCAGGACTGAGTGCTCAAAAGAGGAGGAATCTTTCTGATCACCTTTCTGATCAACACTGTTAAAATCGTAACAATATCCTCCAGAGCACCTCTCACTCTACATCACTTTCACAAAATTTGGTGATGCGGTCTCACACATCTATACATTCTTTTGTTCCTCCCAGTATCTGGAATCGCCCTGTTTCACTCTCTCTGTGATCTTCTTGCCGTAGTTCTTGGAATCCTCCGCCAATGTCGTAGGAATATAGGGGTATGTTTAATGTTAGGGTTAGGAAGGTTGCGATAGAGAATACAATTTTTTAGCATTTCATACCATGAGTTCTGAACATGCCAAAATGTAGCAATGGCAAATCTGAAGCAACTAGAATAATCCCCATAGAATAAGAATTAAGAGGAGACTGTAGTCAAGATAAAAAGTTTATTGTATACATTATTCAATGCATGCTATAATATTTTTAAAATTAAGCTAAAGTTATTTTCTACTCTACTTCAGTCATTTTTTAGCTAAAATATAAGTCCAGGAAGATATATTGCCAATACACTGCACTTTGAGCTCAAGCATATCTCTTTCTCTAAGTGGTTGTCATGCTATTTTCATGTTTAACGTAATATTTCCAGAAAAAATGATTTGTTAAAACATCTCAAGCATTAAATACATTTTTGAAAAATGCTATACCTTAGCTTATAAGAAATTGGAATGTAACCTTGCATTCTATTTGAGATGGTGCTGAACATATTTAATACCAAACAACTATATATAAGTTCATGACACTGTTCACAAACAGATATGGCTTTCAGTGTTTCAATCACAGACTGAGAAAGGTGATTTGATTTTTATAGAAGAGTCATTCCTTTACAGGACTATAGTTACATTTTATATCAAGAAAGAAAGATCAACAGAACAATTTATAAAATGGGGCCTGGATTCAGTACATCAGGCTCTGTTAAACGTGAGTTAATATTTTGGTTCTGTTTATATGCTCCACTTTCACTAAGCATGTTTATCACTCCTCCATTACTGTGGGTATTGCTGTACATGTGCCTCCCTTTGCCTATGCAGGGCCCTTCTTAAAGAGTAGTGACACTGCATGCAAGGAATTTACTTGCCTGTGAACGTTCCCCTGCAGTATTGGAATGACTGCTTATGGAGTCCGAGCTTCCTTCAACAGAGCTCTTTGGACATTGTCATGGGTTCATCCTGGTGTTTTTTCCTATCTGCGGTACATACAGGTACCATATTTAACTTGTCAAGAGATATCTGTGCAATTATGGATTGACAACTGCGGACAAGTATTCATTCCAAGAGTTTAAGACACTGGCCCTCCCCTGTGGGATTAACAGGATCATGGCTTATGATATATTCTCATTTCCATGGCTACATCAGACCTTAAGTGCAATGGGAACCTTATTAATTGGGTTTGATGTTACTGAATTTTGTTGGCATGATGCCTGACCTGTTTCCTCTACTATAACAACGTTGCACACTGTCGCACATCCAATTTAGGGGCCTTTTCAGTAAGAATCAATGTTATCACTGCAACATCAAACGTGTTTGCATGTACAGTACCAACCGAACGGTATGAATTTGGTCAAAAAAAGGTATTCAGTAAGATACAGTAGAGGCAACGTTTATTCTAACATTTGCCGTAAACCAGCCGGGTTATATTCTGGGTATGTGCTGGGTATGTTCTGGGCTAGTTTGAGGCACGTTTAAGGCATTTCTGCATTGACTAACGACCCATAGGATTAACACAGCAGGGATCCCTGGCAGTCCCATTCAGTTTGAATGGGACTGCCAGGGACCCCCCGCTGTTAATCTGATAGGCCATTAATCAATGCAGAAATGCTGGGGCTAGTTTAAGGAAAGTTTAAGGCATGTATTCAGAATGTACCTGGGTGTTTCCTGGTTTTTTGGGGGAATTGCCACTGGTTTTTGTTCGAATAAGAGTTGCCTCTACTGTATATCGCTTGGTAAATACCGTTTGGTACAAAAATGACATACCGCATGAGTTGCAATTTGTTTTTTAATCAATATCCCCATTGCAATTTCATTCCAGTCTGGAGGAGTTGTGCAGAGAGAAACTGCATTTCCCTGCACAGCTAATAGCACTGTTTTTATTTTCATTTAATTAACATATTATTGAAGCAGGGGGTCTCAAATCTGATTGGTGCCATAAAAGAGGAAGAAGAGGACGAAAATGAGGATGACCTTGATCATGGGTAAGTACAACTTTTATTTACTATATATTCTCTTGGACAAGGGTCATTTAGTTCAACCCTTTGGCCAAAGCGTCTTAAGCCTGCTAGCCAACTTCAAGGCATGACCGTTAGCAGGTCCTAACACTCCCTTAGTTAAACCCTTTGTAACCTTAGCAGTTGTAACTCACCCACCCTGGGCTATTATAACCTTCATTCAGCCCCTCTACCATCAACAAACTGGGTGACTGCTATTTAACCCCTTCACTACCTTAGCTAATGAAGCAGGGCTTTAATTTAATTTTTATTGCATTCGATTAAAGCAGAGGGTCTACTGAGCTGAAATGAATACGGGTCGGCTCCAGAGACCCCCGGCTTCAATCCTATGTAGCAAAAATAAAATTTTCTCCTTCATATGAACATTGTGAATCCGATCTCGCCACGCTTCAGATGGTGAGATCTGAATATGCGAGTTTAAGCCGTAATGTGCATATCAAAGCTACCTGAATAGCAATTACTGTACTTGCAAAAAAAATGCGAGTTTGGGCATTTTTGGAGCTACCGCACAGCTTATCTGAGCGAGAGGTCTAACGATTGGCCGTTTGCATGTGATTTTTTCCTCTCAGAATAGCTATACATGCAATATCACTTGGAAAGTGCACTTACCAGTCGATAAGTCACTTATCGAAGTTTACTGAAATGGCCCCTTACACTGTACATGACCCACTACCAATGCCTGCACTGAATTAACCATTTTCTCTCATACTGTAGTGCCGATGAGTATTCTAAAACAAATCTGGGGCTATCACCAACAAGATCCAGGTACATGCTGGGTACATGCTGCAACATTTCAGTGACATTTAGGCGGAGACTAATGGCCCATCGGATTAACAGTGGGGTTCCCTGGCAGTCCCATTCAAACTGAATGGGACTGCCAGGGACCCCTGCTGTGTTAATCCGATGGGCCATTAGTCTCTGCAGAAATGTCACTGAAATGTTGCAGCATGTACCCAGCATGTACCTGGATCTTGTTGGTGATAGCCCCAGATTTGTTTTCAAAGAAATTGAATAAATTCCTAGTAAGAACAACATTTGTTTTTGACATAACAGTTTATTTATTGTATTACATTTATACTTTACTACAATTAGTGTGTGTGTATAAATGTCAGATCTAGAAAAAAAAGCCAGATATGAATGACTAGTTTCCTGAACCCCTTAACCAGTGCTTGGATGCCCCCGCTTCACAATATCTAAAGCAGCAATCCCGCCTCGGATCTTACCTGATCCGCAGTCCCAAAATGTCCAGCTACCCTCATTCCCGCAATGTTATACATTGGAGGGGATGTGTTCCCTACCTGTCTTCTGGTTTAGGGGGGATTCCGATGTCTCCGTGTGAAGCTTGAGAGTTAGATCTGGAAGAAAGCAGTATAGGTTATTTCGGTGTAAGTATAGGACAGTTAAGATATACAGGGTAAATAAAAGATCCAGAGTGTGAGAGAGTGTGGGTGACAGAGAGAAAGAGTGTGGGTGCGACAGAGAGGAGAGAGAGTGTGGGTGTGACAGAGAGGAGGGAGAGTATGCGTGCGATAGAGAGGAGGGAGAGTGTGGGTGCGACAAAGAGGAGAGGGAGTGTGAGTGTGACAGAGAGGAGAGAGAGTGTGCGACAGAGAGGAGGGAGAGTGTGGGTGCGACAGAGAGGAGAGAGAGTGTGGGTGTGACAGAGAGGAGAGAGAGTGTGGGTGCAACAGAGAGGAGAGAGAGAGTGTGGTTGCGACAGAGAGGAGAGAGAGTGTGGGTGCGACAGAGAGGAGAGAGAGTGTGGGTGACAGAAGGTGACAGAGAGATAGGCAGAAAGAGACAGACAGAGAGAGACAGAGAGAGACAGCCAGACAGGGAGAGGGTGACAGGGAGAGAGAGGCAGAGAGAGACAGCCAGACAGGGAGAGGGTGACAGGAAGAGAGAGGAAGAGAGAGACAGCCAGACAGGGAGAGAGAGGCAGAGAGAGACAGACAGACAGGGAGATGGTGACAGGGAGATGGTGACAGGGAGATGGTGACAGGGAGAGGGTGACAGGGCAAGTGTGACAGGGCAAGTGTGACAGGGAGAGGGTGGCAGGGAGAGGGTGACAGGGAGAGGGTGACAGGGAGAGGGTGACAGGGAGATATATATATATATATATATATATGTATGTACAGTATGTATACATATATATGGTTGCATGATGAAGCCACTCTACAAATGAATGGGTGAAGGGTGGGTATCGGGCCAGGGTGGCTTAACCCCTTAATTACCTTTGCGGTTATTATCTGATAAGGTGATTAAGGGGTTAATTGATATCAGAATATAATTGCAATGTATTGGCTATGTATTTTGTTGGCAATGGAGAACACGGAATTTGCTGGCGAGGGGGCTTTTATTGATGAAGTCAGTAGAACTTTATTTATTTTATTATGCTACTTAATGTATTTAATAATTGACAAATATCTATTATCCCTATCTGGATAATAGTTATTTTGCACTGTATTTTACTGTATGTGTTGGGGGGGGGGGATTGATGTTTTTAATGTATAGGACATGTTTATATTTTTTTACATACAGGGTTGTTTCCTCAGGTCTGCGGGGGACCTATGGAGACCACCTGCGGTCTCCTCGGGCTTCTCACGGGTAAACGGTTGCCGGGTCTAGACACCTGCGGGGAAGGACCAGTGGCCCCAAATCTTTTGGGGCACCGTGGACCCATAGGGACCACCCGAGGGCCCCCATACCTCAGTGAGAACCACCCGAGGCCCCTCAGACACCTGTGGGTCTGACCTGGGGCCCCCAAGACATCCGTGGGCCTACCCGTGGCGACCCCATTGTGGCCCACGGTGACCCACGGAGACCACCTGGTGGACCACGCCACCTGGCGGGGACCACCCGTAGGCCTCCAGACCCTGTTTGAAACATGGTGCTGGGCTACTGTGAGGTCTGCGAGATGACCCGTCAGGCCCACCGTGGACTCCTGTGGGCCTGGGGTATTAAACCTGTATGTAAAATAATAAAGCATGTATTTATGGGGGGGAACAGGGGGTGGGTTATGTATTCAATAAATATAATGATGTTTATTGTGGGGCTGTGCATTATTTTTATTGTGGTTACTGTGGGTGAGGGAAGGGGGTATTGACCCCAAGGGTATGTGGGTAGGCCTCCCGGCTGGGTATTGGGTGAGTGAGGGTGGTTAGGCCTCACAGGGTGGGGGGGGTAGTGGGGGAGGGTATTTAGGCCTCCCGAGTGGTGGGTGATGGTGGGTTAACCCCATAATGACTGTAGCGGTTAATAACCGCTATGGTGATTAAGGGGTTAGGGAACATTACATTGGCTGTTTTTATTCTTGTTTATGTTTTGCAGCATCGGAGGGGGCATGGACAGTGATGAAGATTAGGATGGCCTTCATCGTGCCAGCCAGACATGGGTGAGTGCTATATGTATTTATTGTATTTATTGTTCTTTATGTATTTTAAATGGGCAAATTCACTATTATCCATATGTGGATAATATTAATTTTGCACATTACTATACTATATGTGTTAAGGGTGGTGTATTTATGTGTTGTTATTTTTTTGGGGTATGCACTGAATTGGTACTGCAGGCCTGCGGGGAACACCCGAGGGCCACCGCCGGCCTCTAGTATCATTGCTGTGCATCTCAAAAATATGATATATGTAATGGGGGTATAGGGGTTGTTGGGGGCACAGGGGGTGTATGTTGTTTATTGCAATGTTTATTGGGGGCAATTGTCCCCAATAAACATGCTATTATGCCTTAACCCCTTCATTGCCTTAGCGGCTATCCGCTATGGTAATAAAGCAGCATTAATGTATTTGAATAATATTGTGCAGGAGCAGGGGGTCCCCTGAGCTGAACCGCATTGATTTCTGGTTCAGGGACCCCCTGCTTCCTGAGTTACAGGGCCCGGTATGGGGCATCAGTGCCTGTGTCAACACCATTTTTATAGCAGGCACGTCGCGTATGGGATGCTATAAAGATGGTGGCGACACTGGCACCCAATGACCCATACCGGGGCCTGTAACTCGGGAAGCAGGGGGTACCTGATCCACAAATCAATGCGGTTCAGCTCAGGGGACCCCCTGCTCCCATACACTATTATTAAAATTACATTAATGCTGCTTCATTACCATTGCAGATATCCGCAAAGGTAAGGAATTATTGTTTATTTATATGTGTGTTTTACTCATATTGTAGATGTGCAGAGGGTCTCCGGAGCTGAACCGCTTTGGTTTTAGGTCCGGGTACCCCCTGCTTCCCGAGATACAGGCCCCTTTATGGGGTGCCGGTATCCTTCTGCTTTGTTTACATTCCGCGGTCACGTGATCGGGACATTTAAATGCAGAGGGATACTGGCACCTCATAAAGGGGCCTGTATCTCGGGAAGCAGGGGGTCCCCGGACCTGAAACCAATGTGGTTCAGCTCCGGAGACCCCCTGCACATGTACACTATGAATTAAATTTGATTTGAAATTTTTTTATTTTGCCTATGTTGGCGCAGAGAGAGCGGCGGATCTCTCTCTGCTGCAGACACATCTCGGCAGGGGACGGCGTATCGCAAGGTTATCGGTAGACAGACTGTCTCACCACCGGCTACTCGGCGTGTTTCTTTCGCTGTGATTCGCCAGGGATTCGGCCCTTCCTAAATACTGCGAGGGCAACACGCCAAAATCATGCCGATTTTGATCCCCTGCCGAGAGTGATTTTTCGGTGCTTACTGCATGAGGCCCTTAATCTGTCAGACTTCCACCAATGTGGTTCTTGAAAAAACTACAGCACTGAGACGAACCTGATAGATGTCAGTGACTGCATGCTCAACACTGTAGACAAAGGTGGCACCATTGCTCTGATCCTTCTCGAATTCAGCGTGGCTTTGATACATTTCATCACACTCTTTTGCTAACCAGACTTAAATAGGATGTTTGGTTGATAGGTAAAGTGCTGGACTGGTTCTAATCTTTTCTTAGTGACTGTAGTTAGAAAATCACCCTCAAAGCAAATTCTTGAAAAACAATTCTGCTGATTTGTGGCATCCCTCTGGGCTCTAACATCGCCCCGGTTCTATTCAATGTATATGTGAAACCTCTAGGGGACATTATTTGTCAAAAATAAATTCATTTTCGTCAGTACATGGATGATATTCAGTTGATGATGAACATCTCCAATGATCCTATCATCTCTAATTGGATGGCATTGAATTGGCTACAAATTAATGCCTCTAAATCTGAGCTTCTTCTGATAGGCCATAAAGCAAAAACAGATGCTTTAAACAGAGGCTATGAGTAACGCCTTCAACAATCTAAAAATCAATAACTCTGCCATCCCAAGGAAAGAGAAGGTGAGAAGCCTTGGAGCTATTACTGACAAAAACATTGATCAGCCTCGTATTGTATCTATTGTGAAAAACTGTTACTTACAATTAAATCGGCTGAGACAATTACAGTTAGCGTTTCTCTCAAAAACAATTTGCTGATAGTCTATTGGTCTTCAGTCCTCTCAGACTGGATTTAGCTAATTCTCTGCTGATGAATCTACATAATTTCAAAACCCTGAATTTGGTGCAAAATGCAAGGCAAGGAGAGGCCACATATCACCAGTCTTACAAGATCTGCACTGGCTAATGGTGGAGCAAAGGGTTCATTTTAAGATCTTGACACTTACCTTTAAAGCTATCCCCAGACTATCTCCCTTATCTTCAGAACTGCCTAATCAGTAAAACCTCCAATCGGGCCCTTAGATCTGCCATTGCTCCTGAGCTATTTGAGCCTCGGTTTAAGATCAATATAGCTAGAGGGAGAGCTTGCTCAAGAACCGCCCCGACTGTGGAATAAGCTCCTTGAATCTTTAAAAAAATTAAGAAGCTTTACTTATATTCAGAAAATATTTAAAAACCTTGCACAAGACCCTAATACCCTGGCAGCCAGCTTTCCTGCTCTCATTCATTTTTACCGCCATTCGTTTTTTCTCGTCATTTCCCTACAGTATATGTTTTCATTTGGTTGGTCCTGGTTGTAGGACTGGGATGGATGTCCTCCCTATGTACAGCTCAACCCCGTTATAGATCCAAAGAGCAGGGGGGAGATCGGGAGATGAGGGGGAGATTGTGGTGTAGCCCCAGTGTGTGATGTGCAATAAAGTTTGTTGAAGATCATCCGGGAGTTTTTCCAAGTTTGTCATGCGCAGTTGCGCCGGAGCCCTACCATTTACAACCCCATTATAGCGCGATCCGCTATAACGCGGTTTGAGCATGGACCCCGAATCTAAAAAAAAAAAAAAATTAAAAGTTTTTTTTTGCACACACACTGCACACACTCACTGCACACACTCACTGCACACTGCATACACTCACAGCACACTGCATACACTCACAGCACACTGCACACACAAACAGCACTCAGCACACACTAATAGCACACTGCACACACTCACAGCACACTGCACACACTCACAGCACACTACACACTCACAGCACACTGCATACACTCACAGCACACTGCACACATTCACAGGACACTGCACACACTGACACACACAAAGCACACTGCACAGCACACTGCATACACTCATTGCACACTGCACACACAAACAGCACTCAGCACACACTCATAGCACACTGCACACACTCACAGCACACTGCACACACTCACAGCACACTACACACTCACAGCACACTGCGTACACTCACAGCACACTGCACACATTCACAGGACACTGCACACACTGACACACACAAAGCACACTGCACAGCACACTGCATACACTCATTGCACACACTCACAGCACACACTCACAGTACACTGCATACATTCACAGCACACTGCATACACTCACAGCACACTGCACACACTCAGCACACACTCATAGCACTCTGCATACACTCACAGCACAATGCACACACTCACAGCTCACTGCACACACTCACAGCACACTGCACACACACAGCACACTGCACACTGCACACACACTGACACACACACAGTCTCACACAGTCAAATACACACACATACACACACACACAGAGACACACTGTCTCTTTAAGGGAACTTGCTCTCGCAATACGGAAACAGAAGCAGGAAGCAGAGACAGGGAGAAGAGCTGCCAGATGCCGGGTAAGTGCTGTGTGCTGTTGCCGCTGCCCCACCGGGTCTGGGAATGTTGGGAGAGTTCTCAGCTTTCCCCCTCCGGCGGACACAATACCACCACAAAAAAAATTAACTTTTTTTTTTTTCCGGCGGCCATTTTTTTTCAGCGACCCCGTTTATAACGCGGTGGTCACGGGTGGCCCCCGAGGACCGTGCTATAATGGGGTTAAGCTGTACCTAGATGCATTATAGTACTGAGTTTGAATAACAGCCACTGCATCTCTATGTACAATTTGAACATATAACAGATACACTACAGTAATAGATGCAAGTTGGTTGTTACAGAAGATTTTGTTATAGTCTTTTTCAACTGTGGTACTGTACGACATGCATATGCGTTTCAACAAGGTTCAATAGTAACACGCATATGCAGAAATTCAATGAAACGTATACCATAGTGCCGACGGTCATTCTAACACAAACCAGTGGCAATCGCCAAAAAGACCCAGGTACATCCTGGGTACATGCTGGGTCGTGTTTAAGGCAAGTTTAATGCATTTCTGCATTGACTAATGGCCCATCAGATTAACAGCGGGGTTCCTTGGCAGTCCCATTCAAACTGAATGGGACTGCCAGGAACCCCTGCTTTGTTAATCCGATGGGTCATTAGTCATTGCAGAAATGCATTAAACTTGCCTTAAACTAGCCAGGTTACACCCAGCATGTACCCAGCATGTAACCGGGCTAGTTAAAGGCAAGCCTTAGAATACTCGTTCTCTCATCTGTATACGTTTCAACCAGATGTCATAGTGACACAAATGTGCAGCACAATACCATATGTGCAACTATTGATATTGAATATGCTCTCTTTACAGGCCAAGTCATCTACTAGCCTGCCTCGTCAAAGAAGAGGAAGATTAATACATTTGGAAGAAGAGCTAAGACATTTATATTATTGCATTATTAATTTAAACTTTGGAAAACAAATAAAAAACTTATTGTAAGTTTTTACATTTTACATTTCATTTCAATACCATTACATACAATCCAACATTATAACATTCAGCATGATAATGTGTGATATCGGATCAAAAATGAATGGGAATAATTGACGGGTTCTATTGCATTTGGATTTTGAAGCCATAATAGCTCGATATTGCCCACTTGCATTTCTGGCCGGTATTGAAAACAACGCTGAAATTCCATGTTAATCTCTCTCTCACAATTTGTGCGAATGTGCGCAAACTTTTAATGCATGTGGTGTGGGTGAGGCGTCCACAAAGGGTGTCACGAAGGCAGTGACCGACCACAGGGCTGCATCGGTATTTATAAAAAATATGAGTTCCTAAACCGATAAAATACCTATTAGTAAGTTTGCATGTCTTCCAAAGGTTCCTAAATCTAATTCATGCCCATTGTCACATATCATAGAGTGGTTAAACTGCAGACAGGAGTTATGGGTACTAAGATGCATACAAACACCCTGTCTCCATATTCCTTTCAGCTTCCTAAACAAAGAAATCACTAGTATTAGAAAAAACAGAAAGCTCAAATGTGGTCTCATTATCACCTTGACAATGTCGGTGGGCTTCTATTGAAAAAGGGCTAGCTAGCATCAACTCTGGATTTTTCTCATTGGTGGCAGGTTTTGTAAAGAATTTCCATAGAAATGAAGGAGATACTGTATTTCATTGTCATTGACTAATTAATAGAATTCGTATTAAACATAAGAGTGTTAGAATAACTTTATTCACAAAAATAAGTTTCACACTTTGCTTGCACAAATTGCTTGAATATCTTTTTAATATGCCTACGGTATACAGTAAAAAATAAACTAGACGATATTTCCTAACTTCAATACTCTCTATAACACAATGTGCTTTGTTAGTTTAAAAATATATATATAATTGTGTTTCATTGATATTTGTACTTTCATTTAGGACTATTTGTTCTCACTTACAGTAGATAACAATTTCTCCCATTTTCCCTCCAGCAAATGTTTGTCTATTCTCTGTAAAGCAAAACATACTGTACCAGAAAAAGCTTCACTCCCCATGTTACAATGTGATTTATCTCCTGCTTCCTATTGCTTAGAGTAATTTATTCTACTGAGACAATTGGTTCTTTGTCTATCAAAAAGTAACAGTCACAAAAAGTGCTTTATTTCATTCTTAAATGAAAACAGAAAAATGTCTATAGAAAAAAGTTCTTCAATCAAGGTATTCAACCAACTGTAACCTCAGTAATCTATGTGGATGATTTACTTAGCTCTTCATGTACAGTATTGTAAAAATCAACTCAAACATAAGGTTTTATTAAAAGCTGAAAAGTACTGTAGTTTCCTTGGAATAGGAAAAACATTGAATAAGCTTGAGTACACTCAATGTGTAATATTATGTTTCATTATATTATTAATTCTAGTGTATGTTAAGATTTTTATTGCATAAAATTATACCATATTCATGAAATTTGTGTTTGTATTATTCAAAAGCATTCATAATATTATCCTTTTAGTTCACAGTTTTTTGCGCTTGTTTTCCCCCCCTTTATGATATTATTAAAGGTAATCACGTTGTTTTCACACAGAAAATCCACACACAGAAAATGTATTCCATGTTTAGTACCGAACAGTATCTAAATGTTCTATTGACTCCTGACGTACTGTACAGAAGTCCACAGTGACTGCTCTGCTACTGTACATGGCTCTAATGTCTCCTGAGGTCCTAATAGTTTCAGTGCATCTGCTCACACTCTGGCAACAGGGAGTGTATCATCATGCTGTTCTGAGGCCATGCTATTGCACAGCTCTCTTGAGACACACCCCCTCAAGTTCAAATCTCAAGCGTAAGACAAGACCTTTAATAGGAGGTAGTAAAAAAAACTGTAGAGACTAGTTAAAGGCAGTAACAGCAGTTGGGACTGGAAAAGCTAAGAGAGAACCCAGAAAAGGCAGGAGGTGCTTCAGACTGAGGGACAGTGGACCTTAATAAAAATATAGGTTAAAATAAAGAGAAAATAAGATAAATCAGTAGAGTGAAAGGGTTACTATATTTTTCCCTTAGTCTGCAGAGTACTACATATATACTTGGGAGTAGAACCAGTTCAGTTGTTTCATTGACCAGATTTATAAGTTCTGTTGAAATTGAACCTTAAATCTGTGATGTTCCTGCAATTACCTTTATAGATTCAATTGAATTACTTATATTGATACATATATTTTCCAGGTATATGAGTTCTGCAATATAGAATTTCTCAGCCTGTAATAATATTTTAGTATAGTGGATGATAGATAGTTACCACATACACATAAATATTTAGAAGAAACTGCTATGTTAAATATATATTGTATTCAGTCAGAGCATTATGCTTCCCACGAATGAAGACTCCCTAAACACTGTGACTCTCACAGCAGCCGCCTCTCCGACTAAGCCAGCACCACCAGGGAGTGATGCCTGACGTACCCTACGTACGTTTCACCAGGTTGGCTTAATCGGGGGCAAGTTCTGGAGTGTCGTGGAGTACTTTTTATAAGGTGTCATTACTGTGGATACAGATACATGCCTTTTGTTCATTGGCTTGTTCCTGCAGCATCATGATGGCACGTTGCGTCGTCACAGGAGCTGAACAAGCTAATCTGTCATTTGTTCTTATTCTTCATCTGACTTTCGTGAAGCCATGGATTGGGTTATTGTTTGACCCGGCTTGCATGATGGCACCTCGCATTGTCAAGGGAACAGACCAAACTAGTCCTTTATTGGTTCTAATTATCATGTGACATCGTTGATACCGTGGATTGGTTTAGTGACTATTCATGTTCTCACCGGCATATTGTTTACATTTATCATTGTCATGGATAAATTCCTGTCTACTCCATATTGGTTTATAGTGCCACCTGATCATAACAGAGCAGAGAAATCGCTTAATTACGATAGAACCGCTGATGGATCTAATAGTTTCTGACTACAGATAATCTGGAGTGCTATAGATTGTACTTATGTTTACAGCCAATATGTACATGATGTTGTTTGGCAAAAGACACACATGCACCAATCATTGAACAGATGAATGCATGCCCTAGAAAAATCAGTGATAGTGTATTGCTCCACTGATCAAGTTCATGTTATTTTTGGACCTATAATCCCCTGTCATGTATGCAGGTTCCTATAGCTCTTGTTATGTATGTGTGATGGTGCTCTAACAGTGCTAGGACCAGATATGTGGAAGGGAGTGTAGACTGGGTATATAATAAGTAATAGTACTAAACCTTAAGTGGGCATAAGGTACCCTGAAGGTTGGGGTGGGTTGTCCAAAGACACCCCCCCCTCCTCATTGGGTTAGCCCTAGGTGTGTACTCACGTACTGTTCTTCCCAGAATCTCCCTTCCACGGCGTGCAGCTGTTGATATAAAAGTTCCAAAGGCCAAGGTGTGCAGCGCACAGCAAAGATAATGAGAGCAGGTCTTGAAAAAGTTCTCTAGAACGAAACGCGTTGAAGTTTGCTGCTGTCCCACATCCAGATGACTTACTAATAAAGGAATTTTACTGCAAGACCTGCTCTCATCATCTTTGCTGTGCGCTGCACACCTTGGCCTTTGGAACTCCTATAGCTCTTGTTAGAGATATTATGAAATTTATATTAGTTTTGGCTTACCATTGCTCAAGTTGGGTATACTATGGTTTAAGTATTGAGATGGTTAGTCTATCTCATTATAGTGTACATGTTAATGTGAGCTCTACTCTGCACCAGTTATTGGTTGTATGCGTGTACAATAAAAGACTGAAGTTTCATTATTCTGTTAAATGTCCGTGGAGTCATTAGACATATTGATTGACCTTATTCACCATAAGCATGGTATATCTGCTATCATGTTAAGTATTCTGGGTAGACACTATCACGTAGATATTACATTCCTGAGAACATTAGCATCACCCTGACATAGTATGTTTTATTTTTTAGGGGAAGGTCTGACTTGAAACAAATTGGTGTTATATTTATAGAAAAGGGGTAAACAAAAAGCCCCCATTTAGGCCATGTGTTGTTAATGTTGATAGGTTATAAATCCATTGGGATTCTCTTTGTAACAATTTTCTATCCCAGTCTCCCCCTCTTCTATCATAGGGGATACCGTCAATGCCTTGAAATTGGAAGATGTTGACGTCCCCTCTATGTTTTTCTCTTACATGTCTTGAAAGCGGAGTGTCCAGACTTTTTCTTACTGACCCAACGTGTTCTAAAATGCATCTTCGAAGTTGTCGTTCTGTCTGCCCAACATACTGTATTCCCCATTTGCACGTGATGAGATAGATTACCCTTGAGCTTTTACAAATTAATAAAGCTTTGAATAGGGAATTTTTTATTTTTACTATTTTTTTGGAGAGCCAGGTTTTTGCATTTTGGTCGGTGCAGTTCTGAAAATGGCTATGTGCCAGGCTATCCTTCAAGTTTCTTGATCGCCTGCTTACCCTTGTTGGTGACATGGTTAGTACTTCACAAGTCTTTGTCTTCCAAAAGAATATGCAAGTGTTTGGCATAAATCTTTTTAATCTCTTGCCACTGGGCATTATAAGTGCCTATGAATCTTACCACATTTTTAGTTTTGATGTTTCTTTTATTAACTTGAAGGAGAGATTCTCTGTTAGCCTTTACTGCATTGTTATATGCTCTAGTGATTATTTTTTTTTAGCTATATCCACTTTCTTTGAATTTCTGTCTCATAATGCCTGCTTGTTTTTTTAAATCAGAAGTATCCGAACAATTTCTCCAAATTCGGTGGGGATGCCTCTAAT
>WSYH01011036.1:0-21793 GCA_036426205.1 Ascaphus truei
CACACACTACACACACTTAGACACTCACAGACAGTCACACACCTCACACACACACACATCACACACTCACCCTCACACACCTCACACACACCACATACACTTACAGACACTCACAGACACTCACACACACTTACCACACTTACACACACCTTACACAACACTTAGACACTCACAGACACTCACACACACTTACACACACTTACACACACACTCAGACACTTACACACACGACAGACACTTACACCAGCACCCACCACCCGCTCCCCCCCCCCCTCCTCCCGCGCAGGCAGCAGGAGCACCCGGGCACTGGAGGGATCTGAGGTAAGCGGCAACCTGAGGGACATCCCCGCTCCCATCTCCTGCCCTGCGGCCTGTCCCGCGGTGACAGGGGAAGCGGGGACAGGAGGGACATCCCCGCTCCCCATCTCCTGCCCCATCTCCTGCCCCGCGGCCTGTCCCCGCGGTGACAGGGGGAAGCGGGGACAGGAGGGACAATCCCCGCTCCCATCTCCTGCCCGCGGGCTGTCCCGCGTTGACAGGGGAAGCAGGGACAGAGGGACATCCCCGCTCCCATCTCCTGCCCCGCGGCTGTCCCGCGGTGACAGGGGAAGCGGGGACCGGAGGGGACATCCCCGCTCCCATCTCCTGCCCCGCGGGCTGTCCCCGGTGACAGGGGGAAGCGGGACAGAGGGACATCCCCGCCCCATCTCCTGCCCGCGGGCTGTCCCCGTGACAGGGGGAAGCGGGGACAGGAGGGACAATCCCGCTCCCTCTCCTGCCCCCCGCAGGCTGTCCCGCGGTGACGGGGGAAGCGGGACCGGAGGGACATCCCCGCTCCCATCTCCTGCCCCGCGGGCTGTCCCGCGGTGACAGGGGGAAGCGGGGAGCGGAGGACATGCCCGCTCCCATCTCCTGTCCCGCGGATGAATATGCGCTAAGCGCGGCCATTTTTTTTTTTCTCTCGCGACCCCTTTAGTAACGCGGTGGTCTCGGGGTGGACCCCGAGACCCCGTTATAACGGGGTTAGCTGTAATTGTTTAGATTGTTAGTGGTTTAATTAATTCATTGTTGATTTTTGCTATTGATTGTATTGATTGGATTAGCTGCTACTGTTTGTATTTAGTGAAGTGTGTTTTTTGGAGTTAGTTACTTTTATTATGGTGTGTCTTGTGTATTAATGTATTTGTAATTAGGGTGCCCATTTAGTGCTATAGAGGCTTATTATTATATGGGTATGATGTACCACTATACTACTACTCAATGGGTATAGGGTGGGTATATTCAGTCCGGGGTGGGTGCTTAGGGCTCCCAGGTTTGTATCGGGTCAGGGTGGGTAAACCCCTTAATGACTATACGGTTAGTAACCGCTAAGGTGATTAAGGTTTAGTGGCCATTATAATGTATTTATTATGTTATATATCTTTCTGGCAACGGAGGATAGAGGGACCTGGTGTTGTGGTAAGTAGAACTGTATTTATTTTATTTACTTTATTTTGTAGCTAATGCAGTGTTTAATAATGGGCAAATTATCTATTATCCATATCTGGATAATAGTTTATTTTGGCCATTACTGTACTGTATGGGTTTGGCGGAAGGGGGGGGGCGTGTATTGAGGTTTTTTTAAAATTTTATCATATACATTTCTTTCATAGTGTAGATGTGCAGGGTTCTCCGACTGATGAACCACGTTGGTTTTATGTCCAGGGACCCCTGCTTCCCGAGATACAGCTCCTTTATGGGGTGCCGGTATCCCCTCTGCATTGAAATGTCCCGCGCCACGTGACCGTGCCATTTCCTTGCATAGGAGATACCGGCACCCCATAAAGGTGCCTGTATCTCGGGAAGCAGGGGGTCCCGGGACATGAAACAACGTGGTTCAGCTCCGGAGACCCCCACATTTTACACTATTAAAGAAATGTATATTTAAATAAACAATTTTCGGGCGACATTTCAACTGTGAGAGGCGGCTCTCTCAGAGCAGCTCTCTCTGTAGCAGAAATGAATCGCCTTCAGCAGGCCTTTTCAGAGGCTCGATGCTGTCGCTGGCAGCAACTCGCCGTTTTTGGGCATTTTTGCTATCACTGGTAATCGAGCCTTTCTGATTACCGTGATAGCAACGCCCAAAAAACGCCATTTTACATTCCCTGGCGATTTTTTTTATCAACCCTCTCTGAATAAGGCCCTGAGAGTTATCTCTCGTTTTTCACATATGTCTTGGCATAGAGTTAAGACAATAATACATGGTTACAAATACAGTTGCATAATGAGCAGGGTATACATTATATACAATGCAGAGTAAGAGATAATAATATTATAGGCGTATGTACAGTTACAGACCAGATTAAAATGTGAGACAGCCTTAGATTGAAAGAACTTAAAACTGGTGGTGGATGTGAGAGACTCCAGTAGACTGTTCCAGTTTTGGGGTGCACGGTAAGAAGTAAGAGAAGGAGGAACGGCCGGATACTTTGTTGAGCCTTGGGACCATGAACAGTCTTTTGGAGTCAATCTCAGATGATAAGTGCTGCATGTGGTGGGGGTGAGGAGCTTGTTCAGATAGGCGGTAGCTTGCCCATAAAGAATTTAAAGGCAAGTCAGGAAAGTTTAACTTTGCACCTAGACTCTAGTGATGACAATCTAGTTCTTGAGCATTTCGCAGTGATGTGTGTTTGTAGTTGCATTGGAGAATAAAATGACAAAACTTGGTACTCAGATGGCACTTCTTAATTTTTCTTTAGCCGTATAATAGTGAGTGGTTACTTGGACAATAGAGGAGTTATATTGAGAGGTTATGTGGAGCAGTAGGAGGAGTTATGGGAGAGTTATATGAAGCAATAAGATATATAGGGTGCGGTTATAAGGAGAGTTATATAGAGCAACTGGAGGAGCTACACGAGCAATTAATGGAGCGAGAGTAGGTGCTATAGGGAGAGTTTATATGGACCGTAAAAGAGTTACTGTATAGGGGAAAGTAGTTTAATAGGGAGGCATTATATGGATCAATAGAAAGTTTTACAGGAGCAGTTATATGGCTAGTAGGAGGAGTTATAAGGAGAGGTTATGGGACGGTGAAGTGGTACCCAGGCCATAAATAAAGGTAGTATGCCCGGCTGAGTGCCCCTGAGCCATATTGTGGAAATGTGATTGTCAGCTCTTTGACACAGTAGTGGCAGTAACACTTTGCTGTTAATAAAAATGTCTGTGTGTCTCCCACCAGGAATAAGGTGGCGAGAAAATGTTATTTCTATTGTAAAATGATTTCGATAGTGGTGTTTTCCTGTAACCACCAAAATGGTTTTAAAACCCAGCAGTCTGCGCACACGCAAAGCGCATAGCGTTTGCCTAACTTCTGCTAGGAAGGTCCTAGCGCGCTGTGAGCGCTGGGAGAGTAAAACCAGGAAAAAGGTTATAACGTAATTTTTATCAAGTTTGATCAAAATTGATGAATGAAAGTCCCCCTATTTTAATGGTTCCAACATTATAGGTGTAAGGGGATTTTCATCAACGGCCGGAACAGGGGATACACTCAAGTAGTAATTGCTAACTTTGGAAATGTTTGGCAGGTATTCCTGAGAGGTGAGCAATGCTATGTATCTAGGCTTCTAAGCCCCCCCGCTGGTTTGGTTCCGCGATGTCTGAAAAAGTCCATACTTGATAGCATTAGTCGCCTAAAAGTGTGAAGTGGGGAGGAGTAATTCAAGTGTCCCCCATCTTAGCAAATGGCCCAGATGTCCGACCAGCTCAGACAAAATGTCGCCATGTAAGGGGCTTCGTCTGTATGCAAAGCGGCGAAGGTGCGAGGTCGCGCATGCCCTTAGCAACTATGAAGCCCTCTGCCAGGTTTTTGCCAAGTATGGGCAATGCTGGGATAGGCGAGGTTATTATTCCCATGAACGAGATGGCTGCAGAGGTTACAGATAGGGATTTTTACTGCATAAAATCCCTGCAGCCGATCAGGAGTCAGATTAATCTAAGCTGGATATGAAACTTTGCAAACTCGTAACCCAAGTCAAGAGTTCATAAGACTAAGGAATCCAGAACTAATTCTATGGCGGTAGAACTGAAGTAAGCAGCTGCGGAGAAAACAGGGGTTGCGAGAGGCGCCCATATCCAAAGACTGTTTTCGGCTTTATTTGCACACAACTCCTCCCGCTCCTGGGAAATTTGTGCCTAATGACTCTGTTTCTAAAGATTTCATTTTGGAGATAGAATATTTTGTTTTGCCCCGTCCCAGTAAGTGTATTTCAAGTGGGTTTTTTTTTGCAAATAATCGTGTGTGTGTTCATTCTGTAAATAAATTACAATTTATTTATCTCTTGCTTGCTCAATCAAGGATCCGGGTATTTTGGTGTTAAAGTGCTGGTCTCCCTGTGACAGGTTTTTTTCTGTGTGGCAGTGGTGGGATCTTTGAGTCTATGTATAGTGTCTTGCGGGATCCTATAGCATAGCAGGAGACTCGAAAGTTTCGAGCTCCAAAGCAAGAGGTAGCATACACACGAATTGCAATTTACGGAGAAATACAGTCACCCTTTTTGTTCCCCACTAAATATTTGCCTGCGGGTAAAACATGGAAGGTGAGCAGAATGATTCCGACTTAGGATCGTGGTCGCGTGTGAGAGTTTGGACTTCCGACGGCTTGTCGTTCAAAGGTGCAAATGGGAGGAGGAATTAGAAAAGACTGAAGTAGGTTTACTTATCCTGCGTTCATGAGCTCGTAATCTTGCAGCCCGCAATGATTACCTTCAGCCCGGGGTTTACAGGCTGATCCAGCCCTGGAGGAGATGACATGGGAAGGGAGAGTGTGCTCACTGGGTTAATGTGAAGGACTTGTCTTTGGAGATGCGGGAGGAATTTTCCCAACAGTTCCAATAGTCCCCGTTGCTACTGGACTTGCTAACTCTGGACTCACACACTTCTTGCCTCATGGGGGAAGGAGCTACAGCAGATGAGAGAATTTGCCTTGCTGCAGCTCTACACGGACAAGTGTCCCCTCACCTCCACTTGGTAAACGGAGAGCAAGCTGTCCCTCAAGTTAATCACCAAAGCTTCAACAAGTTTGTCTGTGGCACAGACAAAATCGACCATTTTCTATCAGACTTTGAAACTCAGTGTCTAGATACCGGGTTCACAACGGGACTGGGTGCTGGCGGATGCACCCCTGTTGTCTGCGATTGCTAAAGTGACCCTGCAGGGCAAACCATAGAAAGATAGGATGACTATGAACATGTCAAAGCTTTGCTGCTGTTTCGTATGCCCTCACCCCAGAAACTACCGAGGCAATTCAGGACAGGGAAGCGTTATCTCAGGAGTCCTATGTTAAATTTGGTGCCCGAATGGCATGGCAAGGCAAGCACTCTCAGTGGATGGAGGTTATGGTGTGCTACAAAATACCACATTTGCTGGACTTGATTTTCCAGGAGCGTTACTGCAGCAGTGTCACGCGACGTGTGGGCATGGGTCCTTTGACCGTAAAACTAGACCCATAGGAAGCTGCAAGAATGGCCAGATGAGTATGTATGCAGTCGCTCCCTCATAGATGAGGAAGGGGCTCCCAAGAAACTGGCTGTGCCAGCCAGGGGATCCCAGCAGACTCCTCAGTGGCTACACACGTTCTGGAACAGAGAACGGCGTATCAAAAGCTGCAGAGTTTAGGCACGAGAGGAGATGCTATCTCTGCAACAAAGTGGGTCACATCAGACCTGACTGTCCGGACTGTGCCAAGTCCGGTGGACCCCTCAGGACAACGTTCTCCAGCTGCGAGGCCAGTCGCCATGTGCGACTGGCACACACAGAGGAGTCAAGCAAGCCACGGAATCAACCCACAGAGGGACTCCGTGGAGAGTTTTGCGCTTGCCACCCTGGGACCAGCAGCGGAGAAAGAGGGACATCAGGTTGCATCATCAATCAGGATGCAGCCCGCAATGTCCGGCAGAAACATTTGGCAAAGAGTGACCATAGGAGATCGCCAGCAGCCGGCTTGCTGGACTCTGGTGCCACTGATACCCTGGTCTGACCTGATATGGTCCAACCAGAGTATTTGCTCCTGGGCACCAGATGCAACTGACCATGTCAGATGGGGGACTGTGGCCATCCAGGTTGCCCGGGTCTTTTGGATTGTGGTGGGCCGGATGTGGCATGAGGGAGGTGGGGTATGTTGTCTGGGTTAGATGCCACAGTTTTGCTTGGCAATGACCTGGGACTGTAACCTGTGTGTTCAGAGCAAGAGCTGGTTCCTGTTGCAGCAATTACTAGAGCCAGTCTCAGGGATCGCAGCAGAACCAACCCCTATCCCCCTGCATTTGGGACCACAGATCTAGCGGTGTCCGACGGAGACCAGACAGGTAACCCCGACGAGTCGTTACCAAGAGACTGCTTACTGTTCCTTTACCTGTTCCCCCTGACTTAAGACTAAGGTGGGCGGGGGGGTTAGTGTTAGGAAGGTTCTAGGATGCGGTGAAAGCTGACCCCAGCTGGAAGTTATGAGACTTCGGGTGTCCGTTCAAGAAAGTGAGGTGTCAGACCACTTTCTGTGGCACCACGGGCTTCTGTTTAGGAGCAAGGTTTACCGGCTTAGAGAGAGTCTGGACATGGTAGAAGATGGCTAGTGGTACAAAGGAGAATAGAGCAGCAGTTATTACAGGTAGCCCATTCCATCCCTAGCGGGCATCAGGGGGTACTGTGGATGAGAGCTCGGCTGTTGCAGCCTTACTCCTGGCCGGGGCATCAGCGGCATTGGCAGATTTCTGCCACCCTGGTGATGCCTGCCATCTCCAGTGGGTAAGGTGGGTGATTGTGTGCCGATTTCCTTGGACTATTTACCTAATGGGGAACCTGTTTCAGAGAGTAGCTCAGGCAGTGCTAGGTATCTTTGCTAGGATAGGTTTTCCTAGAGGGTGTGCTAGTTAATTTGGGTGCCGGGTAAGTAGGCAGCCAGGAGCAGCAGCCACGGTAAGTTAGAACAGCATAAGGATCTGTTTCAGACCACGGGCAGGACACATAGTACAGATCAACCGTGCTCACAGTGATCTGCGTCCTCTGCATAAGTCCTACCCGGTATCTGCAGAGGTGAAGAGCTATAGAGAAGGAGGTAGGAGATATGCTGACCTTAGGGGTAAGTGAACCGTCTCAGAGCCCTTGGGGTTGTCCGGTAGTCCCCGTAACTAAAAAGGATGGACCACCCGCTTCTTTGGGGACTACTGCAGCTCAATGCAGGGACGGTTGTCACGATGCTTATCCCATTCCCCGCATGGATGATCTGGTAAGTACTAAGTAAGTAGTAAGGTACTGGCAGATCCCCTGAACCAGGAGGCTGGGAATGTCAGCTTTCATCACTCCGGGGGCGCCTCTATGAGTTCTTAGTGATGCCATTCCTCATGAGGAAAGCCACGGCTACCTTCAACGCCCTGGTCAATAGGTTGTTAGAAGGAATGCAGAGATATGCAAGGGCATATCTTGGAGTATATGCTGTCTTTATAATTCATGGGATTCACATCTCGTACTGTAGCAGCGGTGCTAGCCAAAGAATAGGGAGCAGGCTTACCGTGAAAACCCACTAAGGGGTTGGTAGGAATGGCTGAGGTGTTGTACTTAGGTCACAGGGTGGGCAGGGGCATCTGAAGCCTGAACCAGCTATGGTTGAGGCAATAGTTCAGTGGCCCATGCCCAAGACTAAGAAGCATACACATACACACACACACATACAACGCCACACACACAACCACACACATACTGTACATACCACATACACATTACACACACACATACATACACATTACTACAGCTACACACAAACATACACACATACACACATTACACACCACACACACATACATGTCAGTACATTGCTGCAGCTTACGTATAACCCCCTCCGGTACCGTTATTATAACCCTTCCTGCCACAGTCCTGCAGAGCACCATTGCAGCTGATGCATGTTAAACCCTTTCTGTGCAGTGCTTGGCTGCCAGACTTACCTGCGCATAAGATAGTGCGGTGGTGAGCAGACAGCTCTGGGTGCTGGGGTGGAGACCGTCACGCATGCTGCCTCTGGATCTTCTCATTGCTGAGTCTGTAGCTGGTACCCATGTGCTCCTTATATCCCCTCCAGGGGCGAAAAACCTCAGCCCTGTCCCATCCCCTCCTCCCCCCACCAAGGGTCAGATATACTGATGGGATTAGGGCTGGGCTGGGACCTCTAGGACTGCACGCTCAGCCAATGGCAATGGAAGAGACCTGCCTACCTCTAAGACGCTCAGGGGTGAGCGCATGGATACAGAGCCGACACCACTAGGACAAGACGGGAGAAGTAGGGAGTGGAAAAAAATAACAAGTGTGGTGACTGTGGTTTTACCATAAAAATATACCCCCAGTATCATCCCACTTCAGAGCTAGTTCATGGATCAACTACTAGACATGCTAGAGAATTCTAAAGTTGCATTTACAGTCACATGAGCAGACATATTTAAGAGACCCACCCCAAAAATCAAATCAGATCACTAATCTGTCTATTTCTAAGTGTATACTTTTTATATATATCATACACATATTTAAGTTATGGTGGGGGAAAAAGGCGACAGAAAAACTCCACCGTTTGCATATAGCCAATTAGGAATATCCCTTAAGCACATTCAATGTCATGTTTGAGAAGGTCTGCACCCTGCCTTTCAGCCATTATCCCAGCATACAGCGCTTCTCCACTGCAGCAAGGGTTTCTGGGAATTACATGCAAATGGACACAATGTATCACACTTGGCCTGAAATCCATTTTTACATGGAACTCTTATAGCAAATGCTCTGCTGTTACACAGCTTTTAAGCACAGCATGGGATTAGATGCAAAAGCCAGTCAAACCCCTCACAGACAGCCGTTTTGACCTTTTCGGTCACATCAGTGTGAGGTTGGTTGTACTGGCTTTGCAATGTTCAAGCTGGGCAGGTTACTGTACACATTATTTACGTTATGGTGGGTGAAAAAGGTGACAAAACCGCCCCCGTCAGCATATAATCAATAAGAATATCCCGTGAGCACAGACACATGTTTGCCACCCTGCCCTTCCCCAGTATCATATATAAATGGGAAGGGGAAAAGTCTGCGGTCCGCCCTATAGCAAAATGTGTAGTGAAGATACACCGCGTGCCATGTGGACAAGTGAGATATGGTAGAAGAAAGAAAGCAAACCCTACGTATGCACTGTGTCAGGATCCATGGTCCCTTATACTATTTATAATGCACTCGCTGTGATTTGAAGAATTGATTGCAAATTAAAAGCCTTTTATTGACTTGTTATAAATAGTAATAGGGACCATGGATCACGGACACAGTGCATACTGTAGGGTTTCATTTCTTTCTTCTACCATATCTCCCCATTATATCCCCATACAGTGCTTCCCCGGCAGAAAGGGTATATTTTCATGTGTTGACATTTCCGGATAAGTGCCTCACTGTCTGTGTTAGACTATATCTGTTTACTTATTGAGGTGTGTCCGTTGTGTCTTAAAACATAATCATGTGTTTTGTTTGCACCTGTTCTTGCAAACTATAGCGCGGGTTAGTACCTTGTTTTGCTACACTCATTTCCTACAGGCTCGCTGTCCCTAAAGGTTTTTTGCCATCTCTGGTCATTACTGTTGCCCTCTGTGTATCACTATTAACCTGTGGTCCTAGGTGGGTATCAGCAGTAGTGTTACACATTGGGCCTTGCCAGTACTTGCATGTCCTCTGTAATTTGGGGGTCGGAGCCCTTCCAGTTCTTTGTGTAGTTCTATGGTACATCAACACATTTGTGTTTATATTTGCCTTGGAATAAACAGTGTGCTCTTTCAAGGGACATTTTTCTTGCTGTTTTCAACTATTTTTATATATAAATATAAAAAAGGAAAAGCAGCGTTTCTTGCCTAAACAAAGTAACAACTATGAAACAAATTCCTTTTAGAATTAAAAAAACATAAGAAAAGTGATACAAGTATGAAATTGTTCTTTCTTGTGTACAACGTGTTAAGCAAGTAAAGCTAAAGTGTACGTTATCAAATAATGTTGTTATTTGTAACGGCAAATATGTTACGCGCTGATTTAAAAAAGTATTATTTTGTGTAGTTAAAAACCAGAGACATACATAAAACACAGACAAAGCTCAGTGCACATACAGAAAAACTTATTACGGTACAGTGGCCTAAATATACATGTATAAAAACTAATAATAAAATGGTCTTTTGTTTAACATTTTGCCAAATTGTTGTAAGCCTTGAGCAAATTTCACGGCAGACCACGTTCAGGGTCCCTACACTAATATAAATTCTTAATAACCTGTGCATTGCCAGGAAGAATGATTTTAATAATCTTCAATATAAGTGCAAAGTTTCTAAGTCTGATGAAGCTTTATTAACCTGTACATTACAAGGAAAGCACTCTGTAATGATTTGTCACAATCACACTGCATGGGGTTCATTTGAGCTGTAGGTGTTCTGTATGTATTATTTGTGTAGGTGGATCTGAGAACATAGTGCATGCGTATCTCTATAGATACGTCCGCTGAATTACCCGAAGCCTCCAGTTTCAGATGGATAATGCGGCTCTTTTACTCCCAGGGTCCCAAGGAATGAGGAGGGGGCAGATTAAAATAAAGAATGGTAGTTTCATTGAATTGCCCTAGTTGAGAACTGAAACTGGTGCCATGGTTTGGTTATAACGCGGTTTTCCCGTGGCTCCCGTTTAAAAAAAAAAAAAAAACTCACTGCACACACACTGCTCATTGCTCATACTGCCACACTGCACACACACTGCACACACACTGCTCATTGCTCACACTGCACACACTGACACACTGCACACACACTGCTCATTGCTCACACTGCACACACTGACACCCTGCACACACACTGTACACTGCACACACACTCCTCATTGCTCACCCTGCACACACTGACACACTGCACACACACTGACACACTGCACACACACTGTACACTGCACACACACTCCTCATTGCTCACACTGCACACACTGACACACTGCACACACACTGCTCATTGCTCACACTGCACACACTGACACACTGCACACACACTGTACACTGCACACACACTCCTCATTGCTCACACTGCTCACACTGCACACACTGACATACTGCACACACACTGAACACTGCACACAATTATTATATAGAAATAAACAGACAACTGCATTTTAACAGATGTATTTTGCCTGTACAACGTCTTGTGACTTTTGTTTGACAAAGTTAAGGGGGTGGGAAGTCATTGTGCTGTGTGGGGGTGGGGGGGTCCTGCGCTGCGGCTACGGCGGGCCCTGTACTGCGGCGGGGGGGGGTTAGCGGTCTGTGTGTGTGAGTGTGAGTGCCTGTCTGTGTGTGTGTGTGTGAGTGCATGAGTGCCTGCATGTGTGTGCGTGCGTGTGTGTGTATGAGTGCGTGAGTGCCTGTGTGTGTGTGTGTGTGTATGTATGTGTGTATGTGTGTATGTATGAGTGCTCCAGCCCGAGTCCGTGGAGGGAGGGGGGGGGAGAGTAGCAGCTCTCTCCTGCAGTCCGGGGAGGGGGGGGAGAGTAGCAGCTCCCTCCTGCAGTCCGGGGAGGGGGGGAGAGTAGCGGGTCCCTCCTGCAGCCCGTGGAGGGAGGGGGGGGGAGAGTAGCAGCTCCCTCCTGCAGTCCGTGGAGGGAGGGGGGGGAGAGTAGCGGGTCCCTCCGCTCAAGCCATGCCCCCCCTCCCTGTCAAACCTCCCACCTCCCGCTCACCTCCCGCTCCGGCTCTTACACTTACTTACACACACACTCAGACACTTACACACACTGACAGACACTCACACACACTTACAGACACTCACAGACACTCACAGACACTCACACACACTTACGCACACTTACGCACACTCACGCACACTCACGCACACTCACGCACACTCACGCACACTTACGCACACTCACACACACTCACACACACTCACATACACTCACTCACAGACACTCACACACACTCACACACACTCACACACACTCACACACACTTAGACACTCACAGTAAGTGTTGTGCGTGATGTTAGTGTGAATGTGTCGTGTGTGTGAGTGTGTGTGAGTGTCTGTGATTGTGTGTGGTGTGAGTGTGTGTGACTGTCTGTGAGTGTCTAAGTGTGTGTAAGTGTGTGTGAGTGTGTGTGAGTGTCTGTGAGTGTCTGTGAGTGTGTGTGAGTGTGTGTGAGTGTGTGTGAGTGTGTGTGTGATTGTGTGTGTGTGTGAGTGTCTGTGAGTGTGTGTGAGTGTGTGTGAGTGTGTGTGAGTGTCTGTGAGTGTCTGGAGTGTCTGTGAGTGTGTGTGAGGGTGTGAGTGTGCGTGAGTGTGGTAGTGTGCGTGAATGTGCGTACGTGGTGTTGTAAGTGTGTGTGAGTGTCTTGTAAGTTGTGTGGTGTCTGTCAGTGTGTGTAAGTGTCTGAGTGTGGTGTGTAAGTAAGTGTAAGAGCCGGAGCGGGAGGTGAGACGGGAGGTGGGAGGTTTGACAGGGGGGGGTTGTGGCTTGAGCGGAGGGACCCGCTACTCTCCCCCCCTCCCTCCCTGTGTGTGTGCAGTGTGCAGTGTGTCAGTGTGTGCTGTGTGAGCAATGAGCAGTGTGTGTGTGCAGTGTGTCAGTGTGTGCAGTGTGAGCAATGAGCAGTGTGTGTGCAGTGTGCGTGTGCAGTGTGTGTGCAGTGTGGCAGTGTGAGCAATGAGCAGGGTGTGCAGTGAGTGTGTGCAGTGTGTGCAGTGTGCAAAAAAAACGGGAAAGGAAAACGCGTTATAACCGAATCCGGGTATAACGAGGCGCGTTATAACGGGGTTTAGCTGTATGTATTTCCGAACCAACTCAAAATGAATAATAACACTAACCAATCTAAACAATGAATATCTCCAAATTATGAATTTAAACAGTAAAATAGAAAGAAAGAAATTCTAAAAATATCTGAACTAACCATAAACACATTAGCTAACATAATACATGACGTCACTAAAGGGAATGATGCCAGCCAATCAAAATGGCTGTGCTTCATTTGCCTTTAAGATGACGTCACGAAGCTGGCGTCACATGCTATTTCAGCCAATCAGATCGTGGGAACCCATTCCACACTCTGATTGGCGAATAATACTTGGACACAGTGGCCATCTTGGAATTTACCGACGTCATGTTAAAGGTAAATGAAGCACAGCCATTCTGATTGGCTGGCATCATTCCTTTAAGTGACGTCATGTAAAAAAATATTAAATTCGGAACATGGTTTGAACAGCCAATCAGGTGGCTGATAACCATTGTGAGGCTAATGTGACGTCACAAGCCATTTTAAGGCCGTGACGCCTCATTTGAGCCCAAGAAGACGACGGGACAACATCGGTGGGATTTACCATGGGGTTTTGGATGACAGATGAAGATAGAAGATAAAGAGAGAGAAATGGTTCAGATGAAGATAGAAGAAGGTAAGTAAAGAAAGAAAAAAGAAGATTGAAGTACCTGAGCGGATCTCATGGCGAATGTCATCAGATGCTGTTGGAGGTCTTCAGGTACGTGAGTTCCTGTTACCCGGGGAGTTGGAGGGCCACCGCTTCTAATGGTAAGTAGATATTGAATGTTGTAATGTCTCTTTGGTTGTATTTTATTTTTGGGGGAGGCACATTGACTGATAATATATTAATCTGTACCTCTTTAGGGTACAGATTAATACATATTTGCCAATATTTGGGGGGCATTTCGCTTAGTATTGGTGTTGCTTTTTTGTATTTCATGTATTATGTGATTTCATTGTTTTTTTTTCATTCTTAATGTAATTAAAGGTTGCGATTGGTGTTCGTTGTATTTAATGTTACATTACAGTATGTTAGCTAATGTGTTTATGGTTAGTTGTTCAGTATTGTTAGAATTCTTTCTTTCTATTTTACTGTTTAAATTCAGTAATGTTGGAGTAATTCACTTGTTAGATTGGTTAGTGTTACTATTCATTTTGAGTGTTTCGGAATTAATTGTTTAGATTGAATTAATTAAACAATTAACCGTTGTTGATGTTGCTATTAATTGTATTGATTGGATTAGCTTGCTACTGTTTGTATTTAGTGACGTGTTATTTTTTGGAGTTTAGTTACGTTTTATTATTGTGTGTCTTGTGTATTAATTTATTGTCATTAGGGTGCCCATTGAGTGCTATGAGGCTTATCAGCCCATATTATTATTATATAGGATTGATGAACCACTATACTACTCAAGGTTATAGTGGGGGTAACAGTCAGGGGTGGGTGCTTAGGCTTCACGGCGTGGGGGTGAAGGGGGTATTAGCCCTAAGGATGGGTGTTTAGACCTTGTGGGTGGGGTAGCGGTTGGGTTAACCCCTTTATTACCTTAGCGGTTGTAACCCTTCTCCACCCCCCCCACCCCTAGACTCATCTGACATGTCTAGGGTATTAGGGCGGATTACATGTACTTAGTGGTGCGTACCTATGTGAACGGAGGCGCCTGAGTCTCCCGCGGTGGTGTGGGGATCACAGGAAAAGGGCTTCTGGGGTAATAGCCTCCATGCTTTCAGTGGTGCAAGCCTCCATCCTCTATACCTTCCCAGGGTATGGGGTAGGACCCCTATAGAAGAGTGAACCCTGGTCCCAGAGTGGATGCTCCAGAATCACACCAACAGTTTTGATAAAGTTGGTAATGTCTCTCTTTATTGATCCTCCGCAGTGCCTGGCAGAAGTGACGACAAGCAGCCACAACAACAACAGCAAGTTACCCGCCGTTAGAATGGACTGACTGGGGCGTCATACCCCACGGCCCATCTCAAAAGGTATCCTCTGGGTGGGGGATGAATTCTCCCATCACCCAGCATCTGGGGTGAGGGGCATTGGTCCACCTGAACTATTGTGCTATCAGCTCTACTCAACTCTCTCTGGCGTGCTCAAGCTCAGACTCTGCTTCAGCACTCTCCTGACTTGCTTCAGCACTTCAGCACTCCAGCACTCCCGCACTCCCCCAGCATAACTTACTACAACTCAGACTACACAGGAGCAGCCACTAAAATAGAGACAGCCCCGCCCATCATGATGTCAGCAGGCCCCTCCCCTGTGTCTCTGCCTGCAACAGGGGCCTACATCATCAATCAAACCAGGGCTTGAAAGCAGGGGAAACCCATGTCTACTACTGGTGCCTGCCTTTAACAGGACTTACCACAGTAGGAAGGAGATAGGTATAGCCTGTGCTGTTTACAGGGGGCTACACTCTCCCTCTGGTGGAATCCAATGGTCCCCACTTGGACTTAGGTCGAGCAGCACCATCCTGCAGCGAAAACCTGGGAAACAGACACATATACGGTATTGTATCATACATTGGCTTATGAGGTAGTGTAATAATACAAACCCAGTTACTCCCAACGGGAGAACCTTACAAATAATGGTTTGGGATCTGGCTTCTTTTTCTCCTGCCATTATGATCAGTGATGGCTCATAGAAAGATTGCACTGACCCCATGCTCCGGTCGATACATCACGCTGTGCATGTATATGCACCTTTATCTCCAGATCCTAACTAACTCGCTTATTTTATCCTTGTTATGATAACCTCCCTGACCAAACTTGGTCCGAAGATATTCCTGCACAGCCTCCTGAGCCATCTATCCCAATTCTCTTCTAGTTCCCTCATGATGGGCTCAGGCACATAAGGGTACTCATATCTAGGGACTGCCTATATCTAGCCACTATGGCTCTGCGGCACAGCGCAATTTAGTGAGTTTGCGGTGCCCCGCCCTGCTTGGCAGTACCCAAAACTCTGGTCTTCCGCGAGCAATTTCATCATATAGGATACTGGGGCCCTTGGGTTTAATGAGTTTCTGCTCGATCTCTCGGAACCTATAATCTATCTCATCCTCACCTCCTGAGGAGTAAAGGCACCTCGTTTGCCCACCAATGGTCTACGAGTTGCTCTTAATGAGCAAGAACCGTGTACGGTCCATCACTGCATGGTACCCAGTAAACTCGGACGCCCATCATTTGTCACGTTGCTCGTATTCTGTGGACTTACTAGTGTGCTCTACCTCAGATTCGGCCTGCGCTGAGACACCGGACATCCCCGCATCGTAGAGCGCGAGCAATCTCTCCTCCCCTTGGCAGTGATTGTACCGGGTAGGGTTCATCTTGTGAAACCACTCCTAGCCGTCCCAGCCTCCCGCTGGAGCATGGGACCGCTCGGGCTCTCCCTCTAGTGCTAGGAGAAAACAGTACAGGGTTAGACACAGGGAATCCACTAGAGTAAGATATCTCTCCCCATCGACCCTCATCGCTCAACCCCAATCCCGCACGTTCCTGGAGTACTTAGGGATTGCTTAATATCCCCGCTAGTCCATCTCGGTGGCAACACGCGATGATGGGCAGGGGGCAGTGGCCGGGGCGTGGTGGTGGAACATGGGTTGGGGCAGGGGCAACGTTCATGGTCATTGCCCAGCAGGGGTGATACCGCGACCAAGGGACGCTTCTTGGGCGTTTCTCTGCCATGTGCAACCTCTCTTGATGGACCTTGGCTCCTTCAGGGGGCCATTGCAGCGGCCATGGCTACCTCTGTGAGGAGAACAGCGTTCCAGGCCTCGTTTTCTGGTGGAACCGGAAATGACGTCATCAGCGTGCCCTGTAGAATCTCCCCTCCGCTTCCGTGGTCACGCACCGGAAGTGCGTAAAGTAAAGGACCGGCATGGGGCTTTGGCGGAGCATCGGTTCACGGACGGACAAGTAGGCCTCAAGGCCTCCTCTTCTTGTCCTCTCGGTTGGATTGCTTTCCGTCCTGGTGGAGTAAGGGGGTGGTGTGTACTCCTTATCGCTCCACCTGCAGTTTTGTGGATCTCGGGGTCCTTCGAAGTCGTCTCGGCGCCGTTTTGCCGCCATGGGAGTCACCACGGCCTTGGGGACTTTAATGGGCCTCGCGCCGCACAGCGCTCGCCGTCGGAAGGGTTTACGGACCGTCTGCTCCTTCTTGGTACACGCTGGGGTGGTTCGCCGGTAGGCGCATCGCCACCGATGTCATGCAACCTCTTCCTCCGAAGATATCAAGATCGGTTCCTCCGCTAGGGAGTCAAAGGTTTCTACTGTGATACAGTACAACAAAATAGACAGACCGAGTCCCTGACGGTAGCACTCTTTCCTAAATGATATGGTGATTTTTTTTAAATAAACTTTATTAATTGACTAACGGTTAAAATATTGGGGTCTAAAAACAAAGATTAATTCCAAGTGTGTCCGTCTCTACTGGCTAAGTGTGTCCAGAAGAGTGTACACATTAATGGGTTAATGGTCCAGTGTTTGGGTAATTCACTGGCCCTAGTGTTCCTCGTCGTAGAGTGAATAGATAGAGTATTAGTGGATTGTCAGCAGTTTTTGGGCCACACAGCAGTGCCCCATGTATTGATATACTAGTTGGTGCTTTATAATGGGACCTATGCTGTGCTGTTCAGTAACGTTGTTGCAGCTAAGCAATTAAAGTTGATATAGAACAAACTTGTCAAAGTGCACCTATTGTATGTTCCCTGTCAACGTCCCTATCACAGTGGATGGTATGTTGAATCGGGTGTGTGGGCTTAGTCACAAAAAACATCTCAGCATATAGTGCCTGGGGTTTTGCGTATACTTATAGAGAAAATTGATACTGGTTTGTTATAATGACACTGCTATAACTCTGATCTAGATCTGATGAGGTGCTGTAGCCTTTTGGGGTGTTTTGCGAGTGCTTTTTTCAAGGCTATTCAGCTTGAAAAAGCACTCGCGAAACGCGCGGGGAGTAAGGGGGTTGGGTTGGTGGTGTCTCCTTTACGCTCCACTGCAGTTTGTGGATCTCGGGGTCCCTTCGAAGCGTCTCGGCCGCCGTTTCTGCCGCACTGGGAGTCACCATATCAGCCTTGAAAAAGGCACTCGGAAACGCGCGCGTCGCAAGCAAGTGACCACGTGCACGTGAGGTGCCCGAGTCAATACACTGATCGTGTGATTGAGAGAGTAGCGTGGAGTCTCCAGTCACATAAAGGACTATTAGGGGTCCCAATGGATTTCAGTAGTACATATACCAAGTAAAGGCACATATACATCTGGCATAACATTGTATTACAACTATGAAGGAGACACAAAGCTAATTCCCTGTACAGCGAGCAGCATCATAGGTATAATACGTATTTAGCAAACGGCAAACCTAACCAGCAATTAACTCTGGAGTGCCAGAATACAACCACACATGCTGAGCACTGTGCAAATGGGGGAGATCTGTCAATTGACCGATTATAAACACCCCCAAAAGGTACAGCACTCAGCTGATTAACTGGTATCTATCTAGATCAGAGTTATAGCAGTGTCATTATAAAACCAGTATCAATTTTCATCTATACTAGTATACAGCAAACCCCAGGCACTAGATTGCTGGAGATGTTTTGTACTAAGCACACACAACCCCTATTCAACATACCATCCACTGTATAGGGAGGTGACAGGAACATACAATAGGTGCACTTTGACCAAGTTTTGTTCTATATAACAACTTTAATATGCTTTATGCTGCACAACGTAAAAGCACAGGCATAGGTCCATACTCACAAGAGCACCCAACTAGTATAATCACATACTGGGTGCTACTGTTTTCGCATGTGGCCCCAAAATACGCTGAAATCCACTAATACTTAGTCATATTCACTTACACGGGAACACAGGCATTACATAGGGCAAGTGAACTACCCAAACATGGATAACCCATTAATGTACACTCTTGGGAAACACTTAGCCCGAGTTAGAGGACAGGACCACACTTGGAACATTTAATCTTTGTTTTAGACCCAATATTTAACGTTATTTGTCATATTAATAAGTTATTTAAAAAAATAATCACTTATGCATTTCGGACAGAGGAGTGATCTACGTCAGGGGCTTCGGTCTGTCTATGTTTGTGTACTAATTTACATGCCCTGTGCAGCCAGCCACTTCCTTTGAAATAATCACAGTGATATCGAACGGGGGTACACATAAGTTCTATATCTCTGTGATAAAACCAGTGGGTATAGGTACAAAGCAGTCGTCGCTCTGGGTCCCACATGCGGTCGCGGCTAGCTTCTCCTCGTCAACCAGCTCTGCTTGGTTCTGCAGCTGGAGGGGCCTTTCGGGATCCTCCGCATTGGTTTGCAAGGGGAACCGGGAACTCTGTTTTCCTTCCGCAACCATCCGTTAATGTTCCACAGGAGAGGCACCGCGGCCGTCTCCGATCAACGGCCACGGTCGTTTTCGGCCACAGGATATAAAACTGTGCACACTGAGGCTCATCGGGCCTTGGTGTGGTAAGGCCTGCGCCGGTATCCCACAGTGAACACACACAAACCACCGGAGGTCATCGTGCTCACGCTACATCCTATACCAAGCAAGCCTACTGGGGAAGTGGTAGATAGAGTACTCAGCTCGGACATGTGTTGATAGGACAGGTGGTGGAAACAGTTCAGTGTTTCAGCGCCTCCTTGCTACTGCGACAGACAGACAGAAGTGGAAGCTCTTCGCTCTCGCTTCCCATCGGTCCCTCCTTTGTGAGGATGCTCGATGGCTATACTTGGTGCCTCCTCACCTTCTGGTGGAACCCAGACGGCGGGGGCTCTCCTTCGTTCAGTGTGACTGTTGACCTGGTTGTCTGACCAGTCCACAGCACAGGTGCGGTGGGCTTTCGGTTTTGCCGCTGATCCGATCCTTTTGAAGGGGATACTGGGTTTGGTCGCCAAACCTGAATCATTTCCCGATCAATTCTCATAACAATTCTGGTGCACGACCCAAGTGCGCTGCTCAGTTGGCCGGGCAACCGCATTTTAGCTCGGTGCTATCGCTGAGCCACGCTGAGGGCGCCTTGTCACCATTGGTTGGATTGGGTTCTTTACTCCGCGTGCGCACATTGTAGAGCCGGCCACCATTTCGATGCGCACCCACAAATGTAACTTTCGTGTATCTCCTCAAGTCTAAGGTTGTACGTTAACTCACTAGACAGAATAATCTCATGGGCACTCTCTATTCTTTCTGATGATCCTTGGTACGCACACTATGGATTTACCTCACCAGGTGGACTACCAGGATTAGCAGAATCACTTCTGTGTTTGTGCTACCGGACTCTGTTCTTTCCGGCACATCGTGCTCATTCCAGGGTGGCCTTGGCGTTCGGGTGGTGCTAGGACTTGAGAGGGCATCTCCCCCCCAGGTAAAGGGCTGTCATATCCTATGGCCCACTCAAAGTGCGGGCAATGGGTCCATCTGGTCCTGGACAGTTAGCAGTGTGATACCCCCCACGTTGCCTACACATCTCACCGACCTCTAAGGGACTAGCGACAGCGATTAGCTATGCACCCCCTCTAGCACCGCTTAGGGTCGCCCAGGGACGCACTACTATGCAGAAGCGGCGATCCACCGCTTCCCCTGGATACACACCAGTTGTGAATCTGCGACCCTACGGATTCTCCTCAACTGGGGCCGGAGAAGTGCCACCATCTACTCTTCTTGTTCTGCCTCGCGATAAGACTGAACCGTTTATCCTCAGCATTCGCCCTCCAAATTAAACCCTTCTTCCCCACCCTAGACTCTATCTGCCAGGTCTGTCAGGGTTGTGAGGGGGAATTACATGTACTTAGTTGTGGTATCTGCATGTATGAAACAGGAGGGCCTGAGTTATGTGGTGGATCCTGTGGGGGGGGGATCAAGGAACAGGCTTCTGGGGTAACTCAGCATCACCAGTTTCATGTGTGCAGACGCCTCCCTCCTCTACTACCTCCAGGGTATGGCGGTGACTGTAAGAAGAGTTGCAACCTGGTTCCCACGGGTGAAGCGCTCAGAATACACCACAGTCTTTGAATTAAATTGGTATGCTCTCTATTATTGATCTCCCCCGCAGCACTACGGCAGAAGTGACGACAAAGCAGCTACAAACAACAACGCCCAAATCGTCGCAGCTATTACTCGACACTCACTATGTAGGTGATCTTTACCTCATATCTTCCCTCACAAGTTACCACACCGTAGGAGGGATGGCTGGGAGCGTCAATACCCCATGGCCACTCAGGTATCCTCGGGTGGGGATGAACTTATTCCCCCATCACCAGACCCGGCATGGGTGAGAGGCATTGGTCCACTGAACTATGTGTATCAGCTCGTACCAACTCTCTCTGCATGCTCTCAGCATAGACTCTGCTTCAGCACTATCACGACTCTGCTTCCGCACTTCAGGCACTCCAACATTCTCCAGCACTCCAGCAACTACCTAACTAAACCTCAGACTCCAGGAGCAGCCACAACTAAATAGAGACATACAGCCGACATCATGATTGTCAGCAGGCACCTCCCCTGTGGCTCTGCCTGACACCGAGTCAGGGTGGCCCTACCTCCAATTAAATAAACACAGGGCGGTTGAAGCAGGGAGAAACCCATGAGCACTATGGTGCCTGGCATTTTTAAACAGGGACTTACCACATTTGTAGGAAGGAGATGGGTATAGACTGTGCTGGTACAGGGGGCTGCATCGGGGGGAAGGAGTGCTATTAAGCTATCAGCTCAGAGACCACGGAATAATCCGAGGCAGGAAAGGAGCCTGATTTCTAAGTCCCGACACGTCCGCAGACTCATCGAGGCATTTCCCAACAATTACCAAAATTTTGTGGTGTATTGGATTTGGGGAGAAAAGAACGGCCTTTAGGGCTGCGATAGGCCGCGACAGCAGACTCGGGGGGTTCTACTGATCGCGCAAGTTTATCATCCCTATGAAAATGCGTCGAATAAGCAGCTGATCGCTGACTCAGTTGGCGAATGTC
>WSYH01011037.1:0-21786 GCA_036426205.1 Ascaphus truei
CCGTTGGTCGGTCACTCAGCCTCTGGCCAATCTGATTGGTCCGTGGCCCGGCCCCACCCCCGCACGCTTCTCATTGTCTTGCGTGGTTCTATGACCTCAGGGAACAACGGATTTGAAAATCTAAACTCATTTATTTGAGCCACTTGGTAAGGGATACGGTAACGCTTGCACTTATTATAAAGGTTTCTCAACAGAATGAACACACATATTGGAAACAAGAAATATAGTTGATCAGTTGAATCGTTGGATGATTCAAACTTGAACAAAATTGCTTAACAGAGTACTTCTATTTTGGCGCTACTTAATTGGTATAATACAACAATCGATTGCAGGTAAATAGTGGCCCACAGAATGTGATTGGTATGGGCATATATTTGGAAAAGGGTCATGAGGCACGGGTCACTGAGGCACGGGTCACTGCCCGTATCCAAATGACCAGCCTCATATACTAAACAAAGAATTGCATCGGGTTTTAGTGTTAATAATGGGGGGGTTCATGGGGGGTATTATAACCTGGGGCGGTCCCCACCTTTTTTTTGGGTGGGAGTGCAATGGAGATAGTAGGAGAGATACTTTTATAGTCCATTGTTGCTACTTGGAACAACTAGAGCACCGTAGCACTGTAACCACAGCCGTGCGGGACTCGCTGCTCTCAGGGCTCACTATTTAATTTTTAAATGCGAGCCAGCCGCTTACGAGTAACTAGGAGCGGGTTGCCTGAGTGGAAGCCCGCCTCTGAGAGCTGGTCTGACGCGATGGTAATGATGGCTGGTCTGTAGCGCCTTTGCTGAGACGCAGAGGTCCTGAGCGCTGGTCTGAGCGATGCTGGTCTGAGCGCCTGTGTCTGAGGATTGGTTATTGAGCCGCTGTATGAGCGCTCGCGTTTGAGCGCGCCCTGGTCTGAGCGTGGTTTTCTGAGACGCTGTATGAGACGCGCTGGGATGAGAGTGGTATGAGCGCGCTGGTCTGAGCGCTGGTCTGGACCGAGCCTGGTCTGAGCGTGGTCCTGAGCGCTGTCTGAGCACGCAGATGTCTGAGCCGCGTGGCTGAGCGATGGTCGAGACGCAGATGGTTGAGCGCTGAGTATGAGCAGCGCTGGTCTAGCCACGCTGGTATGATCTGTCGATTGTTGGTTGAGCCGAGATGTATTTATTTTTGTCTGAGCGCTGGCTGAAGCCTGCGCTGGTCGAGACGATGGTCTGAGCCCCGCTAGAAATTGTTATATATATCCTTATCGCATTTGGAAGAAGGGCAACCAAAGTTGCAAAATTCAAAGGCCCAAGCAGCTAATTACAGACTCCAAGCTAGTTATTTACAAAACTGTATTATGGCCTACTGGATACTTGACTACCGAAGCAGAGGCAAGCTCGGGACCACCGGCGGCTCAGGACCCATGCTGCTCAGCCTCAGTGAGGCTCAGGACCAGCGCTCAGATAAGGGTGTTGTATAACAGGGGGGCAGGTATGTCTAACCGAGGCCCGGATATACGGGACCCCGGGGAGAGATTTGGCAATTACCTGGGTGTTATATCGGGGGGGCAGGATGTATAACGCAGGCTTTTCGGCTTCTTACGAGACCCGGGGATGAGCCCCCCTCCGGGGTATACAGGGGGGCAGGTATGTATAACCGCAGGGCACGGCTTCTACGGACCCGGGGGCGATGCCCCTACCAGGGTGTATACAGGGGGGGCAGGTATGTCTAAACCGAGGCCCGGCTTCTAAGGGACCCGGGAGATGCCCCCTCCAGGGTAGATACAGGGGCGGCAGGGTAGTATTAACGCAGGCCCCGGCTGCACGGGACCCCGGGATGATGCCCCTCCAGGGGGTGTATTTTTTTTTTTTTTTGGGTACTATAATAGTTCGGGGGAAATTGGTATTGTATAACGCCTAGGCTTTCTCCGGCTTCTACGGGACCCGGGGAAGGTGATGGTGGGGATCACCCGTCAGGGGTGTATCACAGCTGGGGACTTTTGGTTTTGGAAGGTATGTATATTTAACGACGGCCCGGCTTATAGGGACCTCCGCCCCGGGGATTGCCCCTCCAGGGTATATACAGGGGGGCAAGGGTATTGTATAACCGCAGGCCCGGTTCTACGGGACCCAGGGGAGTATGCCCCCCCAGGGTGATCAGGGGGGCAGGTATGATAAACAGCAGGCCGCTTCTACGGACCAGGGGAGATCACCCATCCAGGGTGTTACAGGGGGGCAGGTATGTATAACCGCAGGATGGCTTATAAGGGAAACCGGGAGATGCCCCTCCCAGGGGTTGGTATACAGGGGGCAGGTATGTATAACCGCAGGCCCGGCTTCTACGGACCCCGGGGAGATGCCCCCCCAGGGTGTATATTTTAGGGGCGGCATTTTTTTTGGTTTGTATAAAACGAGCCGCCCGGCTTCTACGGGACCCCGGGGGAGACTGGCCCCTTCACAGGGTTGGTAGACAGGGGGGCAGGTATGTATAAACCGCAGGCCCGGCTCTACGGGAACCCCGGAGATGCCCCTCAGGGGGTATACAGGTGGGCAGGTAGTAGAACCGCTTAGGGCACGGCTTTTCTACGGGACTCCCGGGGAGATGCCACCCTCCCGGGTGTATATCAGGGGGGCAGGTATGTTATTGATTAACCGCTATTCAGAGGCCGGCTTACGGGAACCCGGGCCGAGATGCCCTCCAGGTGTATACAGGGGGGCAGGTATCGTAAAACGCAGGCCCGGTCTTCTACGGGACCGGGGGGAGATGCCCCTCCAGGGTGTATCACAGGGGTGGCAGGGATGTATACTCACCGTCATTTTTGGCCCTTTGGCTTCTTTGTACGGGACCCGGGGAGATGCCCCTCCAGGGTGTATACAGCGGGCAGGTACAGGTGGTATAAACGCAGGCACGGCTTCTACCCCCAGGGGACCCCGGGGATATGCCACCTCAGGGTGTATACAGGGGGGCAGAGATGTATAACCGCAGGCCCGGCTCTAAGGGAAACCGGGGAGATGCCCCTCAAGGGGGTTGATAAAGGGGTGGGCAGGAGTAAACCCGCAGGCCGGCTGCTACAGGGACCCCGGGGAGATGCCCCCCCAGCTGGTTGTGTACAGGGGGGGGGCGGTCTGTATAACCCAGGCCGGCTTCTACGGGCCCCGGGCGGAAGATTGCCTCCAGGTGGTATAACAGGGGGGCAGCGTATGTAGAAACGCAGGCCCGGGCTTAACGGGACACCGGGGATGATTGCCCCCCCAGGGTGTATCCAGGGGGGCAGAGTCTTTATAACCGCAGGCCCGGCTTCTACGGGGGGACCCCGGGCGAGATGCCCCAAGGGGGACTAACAGGGGGGAGGTAGGGTATTTCTAACCGCAGGGCCGGGCTTCTACGTGGACCCCGGGGAGATGCCCCCCCAGGGTGTAGAAAGGGGGGCAGGTATGTATAACGCCAGGCCCGGTTTACGGGACCCCGGGGAGAAGATGCCCCCAGGGTGTATCCAGGGGGGCAGGTTTATGTATAACCGCAGGCCCGGCTTCTACGGGGACCCACGGGGAGACGACCCTCCAGGGTTCTGCTATACAGGGGGGCAGGTAGGTATAAACGCAGGCCTGGCTTATACGGGACCGGGGAGATGCCCACCCCAGGGTGTATACAGGGGGGAAGCGTAGTACACACACGCAACGCCCCCCGGTTCTACGGGACCCGGGGAGATGCCCCTCCAGGGTGGTTGATAAGGGGGGCAGGTATGTATAACAGAAGGCCTTTGGCTTTCTACGGGACCTCGGGGGAGGATGCCCCCCAGTGGTTGTGTTTTTTTGTTAACAGGGGGGCAGGTATGTATAACCGCAGGCCGGTTCTACGGGACCCGGGGAGATAGATGCCCCCCCAGGGTGTAAACAGGGGGGGGCAGGATGCTAAACGCGGCCCGGCTTCTACTGACCAGGGGGAGACTTGCCCATCCAGTGGTGATACAAGGGGGGCAGGTATGTATAACCGCAGGCCCGGTCTACGGGACCCAGGGGAGGAGCCCCCAGGGTGTATACAGGGGGGGGCAGGTATTGTTAACGCAGGCCCGGCTTGGCTTCTAGGGACCACGTGGGAGATGCCCAACATGGATGTATAACAGGGGGGCAGGTATGTATAAACCGCAGGACTGGCTTCTACGGGACCCCGGGGAGATGCCCCTCCAGGGGTATACAAGGGGGGCAGGTATGCATAAACCGCAGGCCAGGCTTCTACGGGACCTGGGGAGATGCCCCTCCAGGGGTTTTTTTTATACAGGGGGGGCGGCAGGTATGTTTATTTACACCGCAGGCTAGCGATTCTACGTCGACCCGGGGATGCCCCCCAGCGGTGTATTTTATACAGGGGGGCGGCGTATTTGTATAACGCAGGCCCGGTTCTTACGGGACCCCGGGGAGATGCCCCATTCCAGGTAGTATACAGGGGGGGCAGGTCTGTATAACCGATTTTAGGCCCCCGGCTTCTCTTCTACGGACCACGGGAGATGCCCCCACGAGGGTCTGTATACAGGGGGGCAGCGTATGCCCAGGTATGTATAACCGCAGGCACGGCTTCTACGGGGACCCGGGGAGAGGCCAAACGGGTTTTTGTTATGTTACAGGGGATTTGTGCAGGGTAGTCATAACTCGCATAGGCTGCCTTCTCAGGGACCCGGGGAGAAGATGGCCCCTCCAGCGGTGGTATTACAGGGCGAGGGATGGATAAACGAAGGCCGGTTCTAAGGGACCCCGGGGAGATGATCCCTCCAGGGTGTATACAGTGGGGGGTGGGGGCAGGTATGTATAACCAAGTTTTTGCCCGGCTTCATACGGGACCCCGGGTGACGAGCACCTCACGGGTGTAACAGGGGGGCAGGTGGGGGGCAGGTATGTATACCGTCAGGCCAGCTCTAAGCGGACCCGGGGGATGCCTAATACAGGGTGTTATATTCAGGGGGAGGTATGTATAACCGCCAGGCCCGGCTTCTACGGGACCCCGGGGAAGTTTAGCCATCCAGGGTGTCATACAGGTGGGGCAGGTATGGTATAACAGGCAGGCCCGGCATGGCTTCTAACGGACCCAGGGGGGGAGCATGACCCCTCCAGGGTGTATACAGGGGGCAGGTATGTATAACCGCAGGCCCGGCTTCTACGGGACCCCGGGGGATTGCCCATCCAGGGGTTTAACCGAGGGGTTTTGGTTGCACGGTATTTTGTTATAACCGCAGGCCCGCTTCTACGGAACCCGGGAGAGTGCCCCCCCAGGGTGTATACAGGGGGGGCGGCAGTGGATGTATAAACCGCAGGCCAGGTTCTACGGAAACCGGGGAGAAGAGATCATCCAGGGTGTATACAGGGGGGAGGTTCTACTATGTATAACGCTAGGGCCCGGCTTCACGGGACCCACGGGGAGATAGATGCCCCCCAACGGCGTGTATACAGGGGGGCAGGGATGTATAACAGCAGCGCCCGGCTTCTACGGGACCCCGGGAGATGCCCCCCCAGGGGGTTTATACAGGGGGGCAGGTATGTAATAACCGCAGGCCCGGCTTCACGGGAACCCCGGGGATGTCTTTCTATGCCATATTTTCATTTCCCCAGGGTGTATACAGGGGGGCAGGTATGATAAACCGCAGCCCGGCTTCTCCGGGACCCCGGGGGGGACAGATGTCCCCTCCCGGGTTGATTTTTTTTCCTATACAGGGGGGCAGGTATGTATAACCGCAGCCAGGACTTATCACGGACCCAGGGGAGCACAGCCCCATCCAGGGTTGTATCACAGGGGTGGAAGGTATGTATAACATTGCAGGCTCTTTTTTTTGTTTATTGGCTGCTACTTTTTGGTACCCGGGCGGGGAGATTGCCCCTACTTTCCAGGGTGTATACAGGGGGGCAGGTTATGTATAACCGCACGCAAGGCGTTATACGGGAACCGGGGAGATGCCCTCCAGGGTGGTACAGGGGGCAGGGTATGTATAAACCGCCAGGCCTGGCTTCAATGGTGGACTTAGGGGCGATGTCCTATTTTACATAAGTCGGGGGTATACAGGGGGGAAGGTATGATTTATATTTTTCCGCAGGGCCCGGCTCTACGGGACCCAGGGGAGATGCCCCCCAGGGTGGTATACAGGGAGGGGGCCGGTATGTATAACCGCAGGCTCTTTCTATCGGCCTCTACGGGGACCCCCGGGGAGATGCCCCTCACGGGTGTATACAAGGGGGGCAGATTTTCCTTTTTGGTATGTATATTTTACGCATTTTTTTTGCCGGCTTCTAGGGACCCGGGGATATGCCCCCAAGGGTGTATACAGGGGGGGGCAGGTATGCTATAAAAAACCGCACAGGCCCCGCGTATAACGGGACCCCCCGGGGAGATGACCCCCAGGATGTATACAGGGGGGCAGTATGTATAACCGCAGGCCTGGCTCTACGGGACCCGGGGGAGGATGCCCCCGGGTTGTCTACAAGGGGGAAGTTATGCATAACCGAGGGCTGGATCTACGGGACCCTGGGGAGAGGCCCTCAGGCGTGTTTACAGGGGGGCAGGTATGCATAACCGAAGGGCACCGGTTCTACGGGACCACGGTGGAAGATGCCACTCCAGGGTGTCTGGCATACAGGGGGGTTTGGAAGGTATGTATAACCGCAGGCCCGGCTTCTACGGGACCTCCGGGGACGATGCCCCTACAGGGTGTATACAGGGGGGCAGGTATTACCACCGCTATGGCTCCGGATTGTATCATGTTGGACCGGGGGAGCTGCCTCCAGGGTGTTACTTACAGGGGTGGGAGGTAGGGTATTTATAACCGCCAAAAAGGGCCGGCTTCTTACGGGACCCGGGGAGATGACCATCCAGGGTGGTTCTATATTAATTGTGGGGGCAGGTTTATTTGTATAACAGCCGGCTCTCCGGCTTCTAGGGACCGCGGGAGCATGCACCTCCAGGGTGTATAAAGGGGTTTTTCTTTGTTGTGGTTATGTATTAACTGCAGGCCCGGCTGTCTACGGGACCCCGGGGAGCTGCCCCCCAGGGGTATAAGGGGGCAGGTAGGATAACCGCAGGCCGGATTCTACGGGACCCGGGGAGATGACCATCAGGGTGTATACAGGGGGGGCAGGTATGTCATTCTGTAAATCCGAATACGGCTCTACGGAACACGGGGGGAGTGCCCCCCAGGGTATATACAGGGGGGCAGGTATAGTATAAACAGCAGGCCGGCTTCACGGGACCCGGGGAGATGCCCCCCCAGGGTATATACAGGGGGGCAGGATTGTATAAACCGCAGGCCAGGCTTCTACGGGACCCGGGGAGATGCCCCTCCAGGTGTAACAGGGGCGGCCGGTATGGTATAAACCGCAGGCCCGGCTTCTAGGGATCCCGGGGAGATGAGCCCCTCCAGGGGTATATACGGGGGGCATGGTGGCAGGTTATGTATAAACCGCAGGGCCCGGCTTTACGGGGACCCCGGGGAGATGCACAATTAATTAGGGTGTATAAAGGGGGGCAGGTAGGTATGTATAACGCCCGGCCCGGTCTTATTTCTATTTATGGGAACACCGGGGAGATGCCCCTCCAGGGTGTATAAGGGTTTTGGGGCTGGTAGGTAGAAACGCAGGCCCGGATTCTACGGGACCCGGGGAGATGCCCCCCAGGGTTGGTATACCAGGGGGCCAGGTATGTATAAACGCAGGCCCGGCCTTTATTACGTGGACCCGGGGAGTGCCTCCAGGGTTGTTATACAGGGGTTGGCAGTATGTATAACGAAGGCCTTTTTTTTTTCCGGCTTTCTACGGGAGCCAGGGAGATGCCCCCTACATGGGTGGTATAAAGGGGGGGGCAGGTTTATGATAACCGCAGGCCAGGCTTTACGGGAACCGGGGAGGAGATAGATGCCCCCCAGGGCGTATACGGGGGGGCAGGTATGTATAACCGCGTATCGCTCCGGCCCGGCTTCTACGGACCCCGGGGGATGCCCCCCCAGGGTGTATACAGGGGGGGGCATGGATGTTATAACCGCAGGCCCGGCTTATACGCGGACCCCGTTCCGGGAGATGACCCTCCAACGGTTGTGATACGGGGGGCAGGTGTGTATAACCGCAGGACCGGCTTCTACGGGACCCCGGGGAGATGCCCCCCCAGGGTTGTTATACAGGGGGGCAGGTATGTATAACGCAGGCACGGCTCTACGGGACCCAGGGGAGATGCCCCCCCGGGTTTGTATACAGGGGGGCCGGCAGGTAGGTATCACCGCAGGCCCGGCTTCTAGGGACACGGGGAGACGCCCACTCCAGGGTGTACTACAGGGGGGCAGGTATGTATAACCGCAGGCCTGCTTCTAGGGGACCCGGGGAGGATGCCCCCCAGGTGTATACAGGGGGGCAGCGTATGTATAACCGAAAGACCGGGTCTACGGGACCCCAGGCGGAGATGCCCCTCCAGGGTTTGTGTATACAGGGGGGCAGGGCATTTGTTATAGGTGGTGCAGGTATGTATAACCGCAGGGCCTGGCATTCTCGGTTTGACCCACGGGGAGATGCCCCCCAGGGGGATACAGGGGGGGCCGGTATGTATAACCGCAGGGCCGGCTTCTACGGGACCCCGGGGAGATGCCCCTCCAGGGTGTATACAAAGGGGCAGGTATGTATAACCGCAGGCCGGATTCTACGCGGACCCCGGGGAGAAAGATGCCCCCCCAAGGGTGTATACAGAGGAGGGGGCAGGGGTATGTATAAACCGAAGGGCCCGGATTTCTACGGGGACCCCGGGGGAAGCTGCCCCCCAGGATGTATACAGGGGAGGAAGGTGATACACCGCAGGCCTGGCTTCTACGGGACCCCGGGGAGTAGTGCACCTCCAGGGTGTATATACAAGGGGGGAGGTATGCACAGACGAGGGCCTGGCTTCATCCGTGACCCTGGGGAGAGGACCTCCAGGGTTGTTATACCAAGGCTTGTTTGTGGCAGGCTTATGCATAAACCGCAGGACCGGCTTTACGGGACCCCGGGAGATGCCCTCCAGGGTGTATACAGGGGGCAGGTATGTATAACCCGCAGATGCTCTAAGGTCCACGGGGATGGATTGCCCCCCCAGGGTTTTTTTTGTATATTAAATTTGGGGGCAGGTATTATAACCGAAGGACCGGCTTCTACGGGACCTCCCGGGGTTTAAGTGCCCCTACCAGGTGTATTAAGGGGGGGCACCGGTATGTATACCGAGGCCCGGTTTACGGGACCACGGGGAGAGGCACCCCCCCAGTTCCGCGTATATTACAGGGGGGCAGGTATGTATAACCCGCAGGCCCCGGGCTTCTACGGGACCCCGGGGACGAAGATGCCCCCCCTTCGGGTATATTAAAGGGGGAACGGTATGTATTAAACCGCAGGCGGCTCTAGGAACTTTTCCACGGGGAGATGCACCCCCAGGGTGCTACAGGGGGGGGGCATCTTTCTTTTTAGGTATGTATAACCGCAGGCCGGATTTCTACGGGACCCGGGAGATGCCCCTCCAGGGGGTATTTTATCAGGCGGGTAAGTTATGGATAAACCGCAGTGCCCGGGCCTTCTTCTCGGGACCCCGGGGAGGGAGATTTTGCCCCTCCAGGGGGTTATCACAGGGGGGGAAGGTATGTATAAACGCAGCGCCAGGCTTCTACGGACCCCGGTTTGGGGAGATGCCCCTCACAGGGTGTATTATACAGGGGGGAAGGTATGTATAACGACAGGCCGGCTTCTAGGGACCCCGGGGAGATGCCCCCAGAGGGTTGTAACAGCTGGGGCCATTTTTTGGTTTTGTATGTATAACGCAGGCCCGGCTTCTACGGGACCCGGGAAGAGTGCCCACCAGTGTTGTATTACAGGGGCGGAAGGTATGTAAACAGCCAGGTTATCTCGGCTACGGGACCCCGGGAGTGCCCCTCCAGGGTGTATACAGGGGGGCAGGTATGTATAACCGCAGGCCGGCTCTCTCACGGGACCCCCGGGGGCCCGAGATGCCCCCCAGGTGTATACAGGGGGGGCAGGTATGTATAAACCGCAGGCCCGGCTTTTTCTCATCGGGACCCGGGGAGATGCCCTATCCAGGGGGTATATTTAGGTTGGGGGCAGGTATGTATAACCTGCAGGCATTCGGCTTCTACGGGACCCGGGAGATGCCCCCCCCAGGGTTGTAAAAGGGGGAGGGCAGCAGGTAGGTAAACCGCAGGCACCGGTTCTACGGGGACACCGGGGAGATGCCCCTACAGGGTGGATAAAGGGGGGACAGGGATATGTGATAACAGCAGGCCCGGCTTCTACGGGGCCCCGGGAGATGCCCCCCAGGGTGTAACAGGGGGGAGGTATGTATAACAGCAGGACCGGCTTCTAAGGGACCCCGGGGAGATGCCCACAGGGGGTAGGTATATCAGGGGGGCAGGGTAGTATAACCGCAGGATCCGGCTTCTACGGGACTCCATTGGGGAGATGCATACCCACAGGGATGTATACAGGGGGGCAGGTATGTATAACGGCAGGCCGCACTTTCTACTGGACCCAGGGGAGTGCTTTTATATATACACGGTGTATACAGGGGGCAGGTCTGTATTTGTCAGAAGGCACGGGATTATACGGGACCTTTTTTTTAGGACCCCAGGGGGGAGACGCCCCTACAGGGTGTTATAAATTTGGGGGGCAGGTATGTATTTCAACCCGCAGAGCCCGGTTTTTTCTACAGGTGTAACTCCCGTGTGGTTTAAGATGCTACCCCCAGGTGTATGACAGGGGGGCAGGTATGTATAACAGCACGCCTTTTTTTTTTTTTCTTCTCTTTTTTTTTTTTTTTTCTTTTCTTTTTCCTTTTTTTCCCTTTTCTTTTTTTTTTTTGCCGGGTTCTACGGGACCCGGGGAGATGCCCCCAGGTGTATAAGGGGGCAGGTATGTATAACGCAGGACGGGCTTTACGGGATTCCTCGGGAGAAGGATGCCCCCCAGGTTTGGTATCCAGGGGTTTTGCGCACGGTATGTATTACCGCAAGCCCGGCTTTTCTACGGACCCCGGGGAGATGCCCCCCCAGGGTTATACAGGGGGGGGCAGGTATGATAAACCGCAGGCCCGGCTTCTACGGGACCCCGGGGAGATGGCCCCTCAGGGTGTATACCAAGGGGGGCAGGTATGTATAAAACCGCAGGCCCGGCTTCGCTTCTCAAGGGACCCCGGGGAGATGCCCCCCAGGGTGATACAGGGGGGGGGCAGGTATGTATAAACCGCAGGCACCGGATCTACCATGGGACCCGGTGGAGAGGAGATGCAACCCCAGGTGTATACAGGGGGGCAGGTAGTATAACCGCAGGCCTGGCTTCTACGGGACCCCGGGGAGATGCCTCCAGGGTGATACAAGGGGGGCAGGTATGCAAACCTAGGGCCTGGGCTTTACGGGGAACCCTGGGGAGAGGCCCTCCCGGGGTTGTATACAGGGGGGCAGGGGTATGCTAACCGACAGCCGGCTTCTACGGGAACCTGGGATTTTTTTTTTCTTAGGGAGATGCCCCTCAGGGTGTATACAGGGGGGGAAGTATGTATAACGCAGCCCAGGATCTGACGGGACCCTGGGGAGATGCCCCTCCAGGTGTTGTATACAGGGGGACAGGTAGTATAACCGCAGGCCCGGCTTCTACGGGACCCCGGGGAGATGCCCACCCAGGTGTTATACAGGGGCAAGGTATGTATAACCGCAGGACCGGCTTCTACGGGACACCGGGGAGATGCCCCTCCAGGGTGTTGTAACAGGGGGGGCAGGTATGTATAACGCAGGCCCGGATTCTACGGGACCACGGGGAGATGCCCCCCCAGGGTATATACAGGGGGGAGGTATGTATACCGCAGCCCGGCTTCTACGGGACCCCGGGGAGGAGATGCCCCCCCAGGGTATATACAGGGGGGCAGGTAGTATAACGCAGGCCCGGCTTCTACGGGACCCGGGGGAGATGCCCCCAAGGGTGTATACAGGGGGGCAGGTATGTTATAACCCAGGCCGGCTTCTACGGGACCCCGGGGAGATGGCCCCTACAGGGGGGGTATACAGGGGGGGCAGGTATGTATAACCGCAGGCCCGGCTTCTAAGGGACCCGGGGAGAGGGGGATGCCCTCCAGGGGGGGTATACAGGGGGGGCAGGTACTTAATAACCGCAGGCCAGGCCTCTACGGGACCCCGGGAAGATGCCCCTCCAGGGGTATTACAGGGGGCAGGTATGTTAAACGCAGGCCGGCTTTTATACGGGACCTTGAGGGATGGGAGATGCTCCTCCAGGGGTATACAGGTGGGAGGTTTTTTTTTTTTTGGGGTGCAGGTATGTATAACCGCAGGCCCGCTTCTACGGACCCCGGGGGAGATTGCCCATAAAGGGGGGAGATAACAGGGTGGGGCAGAGGAATGTATTCAAACATGCAGGCTCCTTTACGGCTTCTACGGGACCCCGGGGAGATGCCCCTCCAGGGTGTTTTATACAGGGGGGGCATTTCGGTATGTATAACCGCTTTATTAGGCCTCGCTGCGTCTACGGGACCCCGGGGTTTGATCCCTTCCAGGGTGTATTACAAGGGGGGCAGGTATGTATCACCGCAGGCCCGGCTTCTACGTGGAACCCGGGGAGAGCCACCCCGGGGGGATATCAGTGGGGGCAGGTAGTATAAAAGAAGGCTCAGGCTTTACGGGACCGGGGAGTATTTGCCCTACAGGTGTTGTATATTCAGGGGGGCAGGATGTTAACGACATGCCCGGCTCTAAGGGGACCCCGGGGAGATGCCCAAGGGGGTATACAGGGGGGCAGTAGTATAACCGCAGGAAAGGATTCTACGGGACCACCCTGGGGAGATCCCCCAGGTTCCTTGTTATACTGGGGGCAGGGCTGTATAAACGCAGATCCGGCTCTACGGGACCCCGGCGGAGATGCCCCTCCAGGGTTGTTTTATACCAGGGGGGGCAGGATGTATAAACTTCGCCAGGCCCGGCTTCACGGGACCCCGGGGATAGAGGCCCCCTCCAGGGGGTGGTGTTTTTTTGTCAGGTTTTAAGGGGGCAGGTATGTAGAACAGCAGGCCCGGCTGTAAAAAACAAAAATAAACCAAACTTCGGGGACCCCGGGGAAGAGATGCCCCCCCAGGGGGATTAACAGGGGGGCAGTATTTGTAATATATACCGCAGGTTTCTTTACGGTTCTACGGGACCCCCGGGGAGATGCCCTCCCAGGGTGTAACAGGGGGGCAGGTTATAAACAGCAGGCCGGCTTCTCCGGGACCCGGGGAGATGCCCCCCAGAGGTGTATACAGGTTGTTGGGAGGTATGTATAACGCAGGCACGGCTTCTACAGGGCCCGGGGAGATGCCCCTCAGGGGGTTATACAGGGGGGGAGGTATGTAAACCGCCAGGCCCGGCTTCTACGGGATCCGGGGCATTCCATATAGATGCCCCATCCCGGGTGTATACAGGGGGGCAGGTATGTATAATCCGAGGCCAGGCTTCGTACGGGGACCCGGGGAGATGCCCCTCCAGGGGTATACAGGTTGGGGGCAGGTATGTATAACCGCACGCCCGGGCTTCTACGGTTTTGACCCGGGTTTTGATGAAGATGCCCTCCAGGGTGATACAGGGGGGGCAGGTATGTTAACCGCAGGCCCGGCTTCTACGGACCCCGGGGAGATGCCCTCCCAGGGTGTTATACAGGGGGGACAGGTAGGTATAACCGGCAGGGCCGGCCTTCTAGGGACCCCGGGGAGATGCCCCTCCAGGGGTCATACCAGGGGGGCAGTATGTATAACCGAAGGCGGCTTCTACCGGGACCCGGGGAGGAGGCCCCTCAGGGGTTTATACAGTTGTTTTCTGGGGTGCAGGTCTGTATAACCGAAGTCCGCCCGGCTTCTAAGTGACCCCGGGGAGATTGATCCCTTTTCAAGGGTGTCTATTTACAGGTTGTCGGGGGCAGGTATGATAACCGCAAGGCCCGGCTGCTACGGGTTCTTTCCCGGGGTTAGATGCACACCCAGGGGTATAAAGGGGGGCAGGATGTATAAACGCAGGCCCGGCTTCTGAAGTTGTTTTCGAACCCCGGTGGTGATGCCCCTCCAGGGTTGTTGTATTATCATTGGGGTTGGCCTTAGTTGACTGTAAACCGCACAGGACCGGCTTCTACGGGACCCGGGGGGAGGGAGATGCCCCCCGGGTGTATAAAGGGGGCAGGTATGTATAACAGCAGGGCCGGCTTCTACAGGGTTTTCATCCCGGGGTATTTTGATGCTTTTATCCCCAGGGTGTTATAAGGGGGCGGCAGGTATGTATAACCGCAGGCCCGGGCTTCTACGGGGACCCGGGGGAGATGCCCACCAGGAGTGTATACAGGGGCAGGATGTATAACAGCAGGCCCGGCTTCTACGGGACCCCGGGGAGATGCCCCCCAGGGGTGTATACAGGGGGGCGCAGGGTATGTATATAAAAACAGAGGGCCCCGGCTTTACGGGACCCCGGGGAAGATGCCCCCTCCTAGGGTGTATTGTATTACGGGGGGCCAGGTTTATTATGTCTAACCGCAGGCACGGCTTCTAGGGACCCCGGGGAAGGCCCATCCAGGGTGTATACAGGGGGACGGGTATGTATAACCGCAGGCCCGGCTTATACGACCCCCCCGCAGAGAGTGCCCCTCCGGGGTGTAACAGGGGTTTTTTTTTTTTTTTTTTTTTTTTTGTGTGTCGCGGAAGGTATGTAAACCGCAGCCCGGCATTCTCGGGACCGGGCGATGGAGATGCCCCCCCAGAGGGTTATATACAGGGGGGCAGGGCAGGTAGTGTATAAACCGCGGCTGACGCTTCTACGGGACCCTGGGAGAGCCCCTCAGGGTGTATACAGTCCTTGCGGGCAGGTATTGTTATAACCCCAGGACGGCTCTAAGGGAACCAGGGGGGAGAGGCCCCCTCACGGGTTTTGGGTATACGGGGGTCTTGGCAAGGTATGTATAAACCGAAGGCTTAAGGGTCTTCTACGGGACCTCGGGGAGATGCCCCCTCCAGCGGGCTATACAGGGGGGCAGGTTGTATAACGCGAGGCCGGCTTCTACGGGCACCTCGGGGAGAGCAACCCAGGGGGGGCGTTCTCTAGACAGGTGGGGAAGGTGCCGGCAGGTATTGATAACCGCGGGCCCGGCTTCTTAACAGGACCCCGGGGAGATTTTTTGATTGGCCCCCCAGGGTGTATACAGGGGGGGGCGGAAGGTATGATAACCGCATCAGGTATACGGGCTTCTACGGGAACACCAGGGAGAAGATGCCCCCCAGGGGGGTATACAGGGGCGGCAGGTATGTATAACCGCAGGCCCGGCTTCTACGGGACCCCTTTTTTTTGGGGAGATGTTTTTAAACCACAGTGGGGTTATACAGGGGGGCAGGTATTGTATAACCGGCGGCCGGTTCTACGGGACCCCGGGGAGATGCCCCTCCAGGTGTATACAGGGGGGGCAGGTTTTTTTATGATACCGGCCAGGCCCGGCGTCTAAGGGACCCCGGGTTTTTTTAGGGAGATGCCCTCCAGGTTGTATACAGGGGGGCAGGTATGTATAAACCGCAGGCCAGGCTTTTTTCTACGGACCCCGGGGAGATGCCCTCAGGGGGTTATACAGGGGGAAGGTATGTATAAACCGCAGGCCAGGCTTCTACGGGACCCGGGGAGATTGCCCCTCCAGGGGTTATAAAGGGGGGCAGGGATTGTATACCGCAGGCCCGGCTTCTACGGGGACCCCGGGGAGATGCCCCTCCCGGGGTACTATCCTATACAGGGGGAAGTATGTATATAACCGCAGGCCGCCTTTTCACGGGACCCGGGGAGATGCCCTTTCAGGGTATTATAAAGGGGGGGGCACGGTAGTATGTTAACCGCGGAAGGCTTCGATATGGGACCCCGGGGAAGATGCCCCTACGGGGGTATTAAGGGGGGGCAGGTGTATAACCGCAGGTCTTATCGGCTTCGGCTTCTACGGGACCCCGGGAGATGCCCCTCCAGGGGTGGCTATAAGGGGGGGGCAGGTATGTATAACCGCAGGCCCGGGCTTCTAAGGGAATCGGGGAGATTGCCACCCAAGGGGGTTATATAAAGGGGGACCGGTATGTATAACCGCAGGCCCGGCCTTATTACAGGACCACGGGCGAGATTAGAGGCCCCCCCAGGGTGTATACAGGGGGGGCAGTTATGTATAACGCAGGCCCGGATTATACGGGACCCCCAAGGGAGAATTTCCCCCCAAGTGGGTGATACAGGGGGCAGGTTTGTATAAACCGCAGGCACGGCTTCTACGAGGACCCCGGTCGGAGATGCCCCCCCAGGGGGGGTATACCAGGGTGGGCGTATGTAAAAACCAGCAGGCCCGGCTTCGACGGGGAACCCGGGGAAGAGACCCTCAGGTGTTGACAGGGGGGCAGGTATGTATAAAACCGCAGGCCCCCCCCCGGAATTTCACGGGACCCCGGGGAGATGCCCATCCAGGGTGTTATTACAGGGGGCGCCGGTGGTAGGTTAACCGCAGGCCCGGCTTTACGGGACCCCGGGGAGATGCCCCTCAAGGGGGGTATAAGGGGAGGCAGGTAGGTAAACCGCAGGCCCGGTATACGGGACCCCGGGGAGCTTCCCTACAGGGTGTTACAGGGGGGGCAGTACTGTATAACAGAAGGCCCGGATTCTACGGGACCCCGGGAGATGCCCCTACAGGTGTCTACAGGGGGGGCAGGTAGGTTACGGAGGCCCGGCTTCTACGGCGACACAGAGGAGAGAGATGCCCTCCAGGGTGTATAACAGGGGGGGGCAGGTATGTATAACCGCAGCCCGGCTTTCTACGGGACACGGAGATGCAACCTCAGGGGGTATACAGGGGGGCAGGTATGTATAACGCAGGCCCGGCTTCTCGGGACCCCGGGGAGATGCCACTTCCCAGGGTGTATACAAGGGGGCAGGATGTATAACCGAGCCAGGCTTCTACGGGAACCCGGGGAGATTGCCTTCCAGGTGTATACAGGGGGGCAGGTGGTATTGTATAACGCAGGCCCGGATTCTACGGGACCCCGGGGAGACCCATCCAGGGGGTATACAGGGGGAACGGTATGTATAACCGCAGGACCGGCTTCTACGGGGACCCCGGGGAGATGCCCCTCCAGGGTGTATACAGGGGAGCAGGAGTATAACGCAGGCCGGCTCTACGGGACCCCGGGGGGAGAGGCCCTCCAGGGGTGTAAGTATCAGGGGGGCAGGTATGTATAACCGCAGGGCCCGGGCTTCTACGGGACCCGGGGAGGAGGGAGGCCCCTCCAGGAGGTATACGGGGGGGCAGGTAGTATAAAACACGCAGCCGGCTTCACCGGACCCGGGGGGAAGAGTGCCCCTCAGGTGATATAAAGGGGGCAGCGTATGTATAACAGCAGGCCCGGCTTCTACGGACCCGGCGGAGAGCCCTCCAGGGGATACAGGGGGGCGGTTATGTATAACCCGCAGGCCCGGCTTCTACGGGACCCCGGGGAGAGCCCCTCCCGGCGGCGACAAGGGGGGCAGGTATGTATAACCGCAGGCCGGCTTCTACGGACCACGGGGAGAAGATGCCCATCCAGGGTGTTACAGCGGGGGCAGGAGGTATAACCGCAGGCCCGGCTTCTACGGGACCCCGGGAAGATTGCCCCTCCAGGGGGTTACAGGGGGGCAGGTATGTATAACCGCAGGGCACGGCTTCTACGGGAACCCGGGAGATGCCCTCCAGGGGTATACAAGGGGGGGCAGGATGTAATAAACTGCAGGGCCCGGCTTCTAGTGGACCCCGGGGGGAGATGCCCTCCAGGGTGTATACAGGGGAGCAGGTGATAACCGCAGGGCCCGGCTTCTACGGGAGAACCCAGTGGCAGAGCCTACCAGAACCATGCCCCTCCAGGGGGTAGGTGAGGAGGTGTATTGGGCGGTGGATGTTTGAAGGGGGGCAGGATGTATAACCGCAGGCCGGCGTTCTACAGGGGGACACGGGGACGAGTTGCCCAACCCCAGGTGTATACCAGGGGGCAGGTATGTGTATAACCCGCAGCCCGGTGCTCTTACGGGGAGCCCCGGGGGGAGATGGAACCTCCAGGGGGGTAGGGGGTATACAGTGTGGTGGGGGGCAGGATGGTATTAACCGAAGGCGAAGGGCTGAACGGGACCCAAGGGGAGAAGATGCCCCTCCAGGGTGATACAGGGGGGGGCAAGGTATATTGTAAACCGCGAGGGCTAAGCTTTACAGGGGACCGGGAGTTGACGGGTGGAGGAGGAAATTGTGGGACGATACTCCAGGGTGTTGGGGATATACAGAGGGGAAGGCAGGTAGGGAATAACCAAGGCCCGGCTCCGGGTTCTGTGAACGTGGGACACCGGGGGGGGAGAGTGCCCCTCCAGGGGGGGTATACAGGGGGGCAGGTATGTATAACCGCAGGACCCCGGCTCTACGGGACCCCGGGAGATGCCCCTGCAGGGGGTGGGTTCGTACAGTGGGGCAGGTGGAAGGTAGTGTATACGAACCGAAAGGCGCCGGCTTCACGGGACGACCAGGGGGAGATGCCCGGCACCGCAGGGTGTAGACAGGGGGCGGTATGTGTACCGGCAAGGAGAGGGCCTCCTCGTGGGCTTTACGGGAGCCACGGGAGATTGCCCCTCCAGAGGTGAGTAACAGGGGGGGCAGAGTATGTATAACGCAGGCCCGGGTTGTACGGGGAGCCCCAGGGGGGAGATGCCCCTCGGGTGTTGTTGGATACAGGCGGGGGGGCAGGGAGGTATTGTATAACCACAGGAACGGCTTCTACGGGGAACCCGGGGAGGATTGCCCTTCCGAGGTGTGTATACAGGGGGGAAGGTATGATAACCGCGAGGCCCGGGCTTATACGGGACCAAGGGGAGATGCCCCTCCAGGGGGGGGGGTGATACAGGGGGGCCAGGTGTCGCTAGGTATGAGAACCGACAGGGCGCGGACTTCTACGGGGAGTGGACCAAAGGGGGAGGAGGAGAGAGTGCCCCCCAGGGGTGTATACAGGGGGGGGGGGGGGCAGGATGTATAACCGCGGCCAGGGGCGCCCCGGGGGGTGTATACGGGACAACGGGGGAGGGAGTGCCCCAGGGTGTATACAGGGGGGGCAGGTATGGATTATTACCGCACGGGCCGGCTCTACGGGAGACCCGGGGTAGAGTGCCCATCACAGGGGGTATACAGGGGGGGAGGCGGGCCGGGTATGTTATAACCGCAGCGCGGTCCGGCGCGGCTTTTACTGGGACAAGGGGAGGATGCCCCTCCAGGGGTATACTGGGCGGGCAGGTATGTATAACCTCAGGAGACCGGTTCTGAGCAGGGGGACGCGCCCGGGCGGGGAGCATGACCCTAGGGTGTATACAGGGGGCGGCAGGGTATGTATAACCGCTAGGCCCGGCTTGTCTACGGGGGGGACCCGCGGGGAATGGCTCCCGTCCAGGGGGTGTGATAAAGGGGGGGCAGGATGTATAACACACAGGCGCCGACTTCTGAGGGTGACCCCGGGAGAGCGCCCTCCGGGGGCGTGATTAACAGGGGGGCAGGTGGTAGTATAGACCGTAGGCCCGAGGCCTTTTTGCTACGGGGACGACAGGGGAGATGCCTCCGGGGGGTAACAGGGGGGGTGGAAGGTATGTGATAAGCCGCAGGGCCCGGCTTATGAGCGGGACCGCCGGGGAGGGGGAGGAATGCCCCCCCAGGGTGTTATACAGGGGGCAGGTGGGCAGGGGGATGTATAAACCAGAGGGCGACGGATTGCTAAGGGACCCCGGGGAGATGCCCGCTCCAGGGGTGGGTATGACGAGGGGGGGCACGGCGTATACGCGCGAGGAACCCCGGCGTTCGTAAGAGCGGACCTCGAGGGGGAGATGCCCCTCCAGGGGTGTATACAGGGGGCAGAGGTGATGTATACCACCACAGGCGCCGGATTTATACGGGGGGGACCAGGGGGGGAGGAGTGCCCCTCCGAGGGGGGTATACAGGGGGGGGCAAGGGTATGGGGCCGGGTATGTGTATAACCGCAGGCCCGGCTTGACGGGGAACCCGGGAGAGGTGGGAGGAGGATGCCCCTCCGGGGGGACATACAGGGGGCAGGGGGGGGCAAGGTATGTATAAGCCGCGGGAGGCCCGGCTTGTCTAGACGGGACCCAGGGGGGAGATTGCTCCCCCAGGTGTATACAGGGGGCAGGTAGTGTATAACCGAGCAGCGCCGGGCTTCTGTAACGGGGGGTCGGTGGGGTGGGAGGGAGCTCCGGCGTTGCGTACGCGGATTGGGGGCATGCGTTCTGCTGGCGGCACGGTCAGTACCAAGCGAGGCGTCGCCGGCCGGCTGGTGAAGTCACCTCGGTGGACGTAGGGAGGGTGGCTCTAGGTGCTACGACGGGTATTGAGGGGGGGCGGGCAGGTTTTGTGGCAGGTCGTTCGTTTGCCGCGCTCATCGCAGGCCCGCACCGTCAAGTGGGGAGCTTCCTGAGAACTGCAGTTTTTGCGGCGGGGGGGACCTGATGTCAACCACTGGCCTGGGCGCAGAATCACAGCGAGTGGCACCTTCTGAGTCCGTCGCTGAGAGGGGGCGCTTGGGGTTGAAATCGTCCGGTCTAGGGGCGGGGTTGTATTTGGGCGCGGCCCTCTAGGGAGGGGGAGGGCGTTGCGAGGCGGGGTGCCGGGGGCGCCGGGCTTGCGCAGCGTGCGGACGTGGGGGACTGGTGGCGCTTTTCCGGCGCCCCTGGGGGGGTCGACGTCGGTGGGGGCCGGTTCGTGTTTTTTGGTGCGGGGCCTGCACTAAGGCTCGCCATTTGGCTGGCCTGTGCCATCGACTGTACGTACCCCCTGCCGGGGGAGACGTTAGTTATCCCCCCTACTCGCTCGCCCCCCCGATCCCAGGTTCTCCCTCGGGCGCTCCATGATCCCTCGCAGGCGCGCGACACGCCGGGCTCCGGGAGGTCCAGCCTTCAGGGGACCTCGGACTAGGGGTTTAGGGCGCCACTCTGCGTTTGCATTCTGCGGGAGGGTTTCCGTTCTTCGACTCATAACTTAATGCCGTTGGCCTCCGTATTGTCGTCTCCGCTGGCCGGATGGACCGAAGAGGGGGGAGTGGCGTGGGGGCCGTCGGTCGGTTAGGGTTGGGGAGGGGGCTGCTGTTGGGGAGTTTTGTCTGGTCGGGTTTGTTTTGGGGCATTTCGCACTTGGTTGAGTACTGGTGGGGGTGGTGTTGTTTGTGGGGGCGTGGGATTGGTGTGTTAGCGTTGGGGTGGTGTTGGGGGATTGGGGGTCGGGGGGGGGAGGGTGAGACCGTTGGTGAGGGAGACGCGGGGAGTGTGGGGGAGGGGGGGAGCCGGCGGGGAGTTGAGCTGCGGGTGATGGGGGGGGAGCCGGCGGGGAGTTGAGCTGCGGGTGATGGGGGGGGGAGCCGGCGGTGGGGTGGTGTTGGGGGGGGCGGGGGTGGCTCTTGCCAGCACACGTTACCTCAAGTGGTGAGTAATCCGCAGGGGATGAATCTGCACTTAGATTATTTTCTGAGTGTGGCAGTTGGGTATGTGAGGTCATAGAACCAGGTATATAAAGTGAATGCTGCACACCTAGAAAAATAGTTAGAATGGTACAATTACCGGTGCTCCCGTGCTTGAACGAAAGCCTGTTTCCAGTGCCTAGATCATATGCAGAAGGAACACAGGGGCAAAACGGATTTGAAAATCTAAACTCATATTATTTGAGCCACACAACGGTTCGACCTCAGAGGCTTTATCAAGTGACATAGCGATGTTCGACACGTTGGGTT
>WSYH01011038.1:0-21785 GCA_036426205.1 Ascaphus truei
GGAGATGGGGGGGGGAGGGGGGAGGGGGGAGCCGGGGGAGGGGGGGCGGGGGGGGGCGGTGGGAGGGGGAGGGGGGGGCACCGCCACCCCCTGTTCTCACCGCATTTTTTTTTTTCCAGTCCCGCTTGTTCCCTCCTATTTTTTGCCTTTCGGCGCCTTTCGCTTTCCTCTGCCTCATTCCCCCGGGTCCCCCGGTTGTGCGCATGCCCTGGCCCTTACCACCATTGGCGATGTGTTGCTGCTTTCTCCCCCTCCCCCCACTAGTTTCGTGCCTTGTTCTTTTACCCTCAGGCTTGGGTGCCTTTCCCATCCTCTTTGCTTCTGTGATCCCGGACTGGCCGTTTGCCCTCCTCTGTGCCGCCGGCCTTGCGCTGGCAGCTCTGATTTCATGCCCTTCGACCCATCCCTGTTTCTCCAACGGGCCGGGTACCGCCCCGTTGGCCCGGGCCGCCCCCTAGTGGGCTCCACATCCTTCCCCACGTAGTGCCCCGCCTCCCGGGCCCCCCTCTCCCTCATTCTTGCAAAGTACCGGGCTCCCCCCTGGCGCTTCTCCTCCGCCCTGCCTTCGATCCGTTCTCCCACTCCGTGAACGGGCGGGAGGAAAAGAGGGGGGGAGCCAGGGCGGGAAACGAGGGAGAGAGAGAGAGAGAGTAGAGAGATAGAGAGAGAGAGAGAGACGCAGCACGGAGAGAGAGAGAGAGATAGCACGGAGAGAGAGAAAGGCTAGTAGTGTAGAGAGATAGATATATATATATATCTATATATATATATATATAGTATCTATATATATATATATATATATAAACCATAATACTGAGTTAAGTTATGGTGAGTAAAAAAAGTGACAAAAACCCTCCACAGGAAAGCAAATATGCAAATATAGCTGTATGTCATCTGCATGTCTAGGCAGGTCTGCAACCCCACATTTCCCCTATACACCCAGCATACAGCACTTCCACTGCAGCAAGGGATTCTGGGAAATGACATGCAAATGAGCACACAGTGTCACTTTTTGCCTCAATAACCATTTTTAAATGGTTCCCTATAGGCTTAAGCTGCTGCATGGTCAGTTTGAGCACAGCATGTAAAAATGGTTATTGAGGCAAAAAGTGACACTGTGTGCTATTGCATGTCATTTCCCAGAATCCCTTGCTGCAGTGGAAGTGCGTATGCGGGTGATAATGTGCGGGGAAAGGGTGGGGTTGCAGACCTGCCTAGACATGCAGATGAGCATACAGCTATTTTGTGTATATATATATATATATATCTAATATATATATATATATATAGGTGGTTGACAAATCACCAAAAATCTACTCGCCACACAAAAAAATCTACTCGCCACTAGTACCAAAAGTGTGCTGCTTGGGCCAATATTAATCACCCGGGGTTAAATCCACTCGCCCGGGACGAGCAAATGATAGGTTTGTCGAACACTGTATATAATATATATATATTATATATATATATATCAATTTACAACTTAATTCTGTATGACCATCTTCATATCCGTTTAAACATTATTTACTCGAATCATTGCAATCTGAGCGTTAGTTCCTCACTTTAACATAACATGGATCTCAGCAGAGCAAGCACGTGGATAATGATTGCAATGCAATATTATTACAATGTATTTATTATATAGTTAGCAAGTCCGTCAGGGAACATATGGTTAATACTTATTATGAAACATGAAGTTTACCAGGTAAATGGGGTCGAGCTGCCATTCGGAGGGTAATTATGCTGAGGGTGCGTCAATGACTTGAGACACAAGAACCAATATATAGGAGACATCCTGTTCTCCATGCAGAGCCCAGGTATTGACCTTAGACCCTGCAGACGCACTTACCAGAACACCCTCTACTGTTCTGTACGTTTCTTCCACCTACCAATTAGATTGTAGCTCTTTGAGGCAGGGACTCCTCTTCCTAAATGTTACTCTTATGTCTGAAGCAATTCTCCCCGTTGATGGTTATATGAATTATTTGGTATTTATATGATTGTCACGTGTATTACTGCTGTTGAAGCGCTATGTACATTAATGGCGCTATAAATAAGACAATACACACAATAGGGAGTTCTTTAGCTCTGTCTACCATATTACCTACTCCCATACCAGACGTGTAATGCAGTCTTCATAATTGATTAAGATACCCCTTCTTTCTGCTACATACATAGGTACAGAGTACTAATGACTTGAGTTGGATGAAGGTGGAAGCTGGTATAGCTGATGTTTGCATGCATGAGGGCAGCGATTGCACAGCATTTGCCGATTGCCGAAGAAGATATAAATAATATATACCGTGAAAGAGGGACAGGATGGGACAACATCTTAACCGATATGGCGTTACCATACAGCCATAAAGCCGCACCAGAACGGAGTATAAACGTTTCATGATTCTTTGGGGGATTAGTAAAGATACGAGGCTCTGCCCAAAACCTCTCTGACACTCCTCCTCTTTATGGCCATTCATGGGCAGCAAACATTAGTGAAACAGGCCAACATCGCACGGAAAACCCAGATGAATAGAGCCCTGAATGATTTTAACCATCAGCAGTTCATTTGATGCCAAGGACAAATGAGGAGCTGGCAGTGTACATTCCTGCGCTGCGTCTGTCCAGTGGCCGCGTTTATGGGGTTCCGAGGTGGTGGCATATATATTTAATCTAGGAACTGAGGGCGCTGCTGATTTTGGATGGTTTCAAATGAAAGCTGGGGCGGTAGAAAATTAGGTCAAAGCCGCCAATTAATCCGACGTTATTTGAAGGTCTATTTTGAAACATCATACTTCACACTTCATAACTAGGGTGTGTTTTTTGTAGTAAGGCCAAATGGAAAGCAACATGCATATCCACGTTAGAAATGAATGCAGTTGCAGTTCTCTTATGATACAACAAAGTCACTGAGTAGCGTGATACATTGGCCATAATAACTGTATAGCCAAACAGTGAGAGTGTTGTTGCATGGAATTAAATGCGAATCACCGCAGTTCCACATTTCCATTTTGGGTTTGAGCTGCAGGGACCAGATTCATTTAATAACATTCACTACTAACAAACAGAGAGATACTGACCAGCACCCCCAAGGAGGTAAGTATCTGCGCCCCTCAGAGCTGTAATTAATGGGGTTCAGCCCCGGAGACAATCTGTTTAATTAATTGTAAAAAAATAATAATAAAATAAAATAAAAATGTTAAAAAAAGTGCTTTGGACGGCTGCAGCAAGGCGATTCAGACTGGAAGAGCAACAACAGGATAAAGGCCAGAGGTTCGTTTGGCAATACTGCAATCTTGTGCATGAATAATAGATACAAAAACTTGTATTACTTTCCACCCTGGCGCATGGTTGATAGTGTAACAATGACATTGTTAAAGAAGCATTGTTATGTTGCTGCGTCTTCACTGTAGTTAAGCAGTTTTAGGTATTAAAGAGCTAGCCTAGGGTACCATAATAATTTGAATTAATATTTGAGTCAGTCATAATGTTTATAGTGTAGCTTTGTTAATGCCAACTGAGGATGAATAAAAGGCCGCACAGATGTGGTGGACGTCACTGCTGCCGCATTCTCGGCCAACAAGTTTAATAGAGGACATAGGAAACAGATAGGTAACGGCGGTTATCTCCCAGCGCGTGCGACTTTTAACCGGTAATATTTGCATTAAGCCAGTGTTCCTGGGGTAATAAACAGCTGACTACATTTCTACTTTGAGTGCACAAAAACATATAAAAAAACTGTACTTGTCCTAAATATGTCCAGGCACCGACTTCTTATCGGTCTGTTATAATTCAAATAACAAGCACCACTATTAGCACAAAATAGAACCTATAAATCAGGCGAGTGATTTATTTTAACAGTAAGCAGAGTAATGTCTTGTGAGGAGCGACTCGTTTTCTTAGAACAACTAATTTGAGCGTAAAAAACTTACTTATTTGGTGCTCCATGAAGATTGGTCAGAAATGTGAAATTATTTCTCACACTGCGCAAAATCGCCGGACCTAGAACACAAATGTAAATATATTCGTTTAATAGACACATACATTAAGGGACACTTACAGCTGGAAATACAGATATACTTTTCTGCAATATATAATAATGAAAAGAAGGAAATATATATATAGACTATATATTATATAATACACACACACACACACACACCACACCACACACACAGACACACACACACACCATACATACATACATACATACATATGTAATTACAGAAACAAGAGAACTGAATGAGAAATACCTGGGCACAAAAGGTGTAACTATCAAGTCATCTCCGCCTAAATGAGAAGAAAATTATTACAATTAGTAAACCGGCCACAATAAAGTAATCAGAAAGGCGGGTTGGGGGTGGCATTTAGAATGATTGCCAAACACTGTCTTGAACTATTGACTGGATGTGGGTTTACTTCCAAGGTTTTCTACCCAGTGCAGCTCACGCTACATACGCCAGCAAGCAGCTTCGCACTGAGAGACCCAAAAGGTTGAAATAGCTGTCTGTGAGCAGGGGTACTGGCTCTGCACTTCCTTAACCCAGGCTGTGCGAATGCTGTGTAAGTGCGCAGGAATAATCTACTGTAATAGGGCAAATACAAAAAATACCCAGTGATACATCCAATGTGACAAAATACATAGTTAACATACTTCAATGTTAGTATTCTCCTGAGTTAAGGTCATTTAGTTTAACCTTTGGCCAAAGCGTTGGGTATTTGCCAAAGCCTTGGGTATTTTTGTCTTTTTGTTGTATACATTTGCCACACTCAGTAACACTCCTTTTGAGATATCTATATACAGCAGGGACCCTCTTATCGGCACTTCACTTCTTCGTCGATCCGTCGATACGGTGGCCACGAGAAGAGGGCCGCCATGTTGGATAATACGCGCGACATGCGCGGAAAACGGACGGGTTGCACCGGTGCGCATGGAGCAGACGTATAGTTCGTGCACGGCATTACCGTAAGTCTGCACGCGCCAGACCAAAGGCCCGCATGTGCAGAATGGCGAAAACGCCGGTCTGCGCATGCACATAACATGAAAAATCGCCGGCATCCGCTTTCCTGGACGATTTTAACTACGGCGGGACCTGGTACAGAACCCGCGTATTAACCCGGGGCCCTCCTGTATACACACATACGTATATGAAGGGGTTTAGAGCTTGCAGGGACTGTATGTTCATAAACTTTAGGATCTAGTTAAAATGGACGAAAAATAAACAGTGATACTGGGGCAATGAGATTAGCGTTACAACAAAAGGACAGGTTTTTGGGGTGTCAAGCAATTATATGACCCAAATTATTGAGGATACCACCAGGAGAGGAGAACGGTACTGGATTTGGTCATATCAAACAATGTAGAAGTAATAACAAATATTCAGTCCGGAACATTGGGTAACAGTGATCAAACATGTCTCATTTGAAATAAATTATAAAAAAATGATTTCTTGGGTTCACAAAAAGACCATTAAATTTTAGAAAAAAAAGGCAGATTTTATAAAACTGAGGGTCTAATCTAGTAGTAATACAATGGGATGATGTTTTTGCAGGGAAAAAATGTAGAAGTGAAATGGGCAGTCTTTAAAAACATTGTTAGAATAGAAAGCCACACTTATCAGTGTTATACCTTGGGTATAATAAGTATAAAGAAATAAGTCAAACCAATGTGGCCAATAAAACAGGTAGGGAGGTAAGGACAAGAAGAGTGGCGGTTTAGATTGTTTAAGTCAAGGGACGGAGACTCGTATCAGAATATAAGGAATGTCAACAAAATTGCAACAAGGGCAATCAATTAGCAAAAATGGGATAATTGAAGAAGAAAGGATTGCAATAGAAAGTAGGTCAACCCAAAAAATTCTTTAAGTACCTTAAAAAAAAATGAGAAAAGAAAATATAGAGCTTTCAGTGTGAGATGGGTAGGCAGATATTATGGAGATAAGGAAAAAGTGAGGGATAAACAAATCTTTGCCTCTGTGTTTAACAGGGAAGAATCCAAGTCATAGTAGTGCCGCAGGCGGAGGGAAGCACAAACCTCCATATTATGAAACAATGGTTAATGAGGAGAAGCAATAGGCCGCTTGAAAAAATTAAAGTAAATAAGGCACCTGGCCACGAGGCTACATCCAAGAGTTCTCAAGGGAGTTAAGCTCCGTATAGCCAAACCATTATATTTATATTCAAGGGACTCCATTTCCACGGGCTCAGTACCACAAGATTGGCGTAAAGCCATGTGGGTGCCTAATTAAAACAGGGAGCAGTCACACACGGGGAATTACAGGACCAGTAAGCCTGACTTTAAAAGTATGGGAAAACTACTTGAAGGTTTAATAGGGATTAAATTTCAGGCAATACACTAATCGAAAAACAAAATTACTTAGTAATAGTCAGCTGGATTAGAAAGAGATAGATCTTGACCAAATAACTATGTTGTTATTTTGAGGACCGTAAGTAGGAAGTTAGACCAGGGTAATTGCAGTTGATGTGGGTCTTCTACCTACGATTGGCAACGGCTATTTTTGTAAGGGTTCACACAACGAGGTTTGGTGTACAAATATAAAGAGCACATGGCACCCTCGATAATAATATATGCACGGATTAAAAACTGTTTAAAGGACAGGAAAAAGCAGGGTGGTCAAAATGGAAACTTTTCAGGTTGGGCTAAAGTGGTGAGGCTACCGCCATTAAATGATCCCATATTTGGGGAAGGCTTCAATTGTGATAATCCAGGGGGGAGATCTTATTTAGGAGGGGTGGCTTGACCCCCCTAATATCGAAGTATTACGGTGGTGATATAAGCGGGTTATACCCAGAACCCATATATTACAGGGGGGTTTCCGCGTCTCTGCATACCACGTGTTTCTGTGCTTTGCTCCCGGTCGGCGGTATGGGACACCCTGCTTTTTTTACTTGTTAGTAATGACCTTGAAGGTTGGATCAATCGGAGCAAAGCTCGTCCATCTATTGCGTGATTGAATACAATGTTGTCAAGGAAAGAATCAGTGTGGAGCAGCGATGTATTTCACGTAGAAGATCGGACTTGATTGAGACTGGGCGAAAACGGGGCAAGTTGTCACGCATGGCACATGAGGTTAATACAGATCAAAGGTAGTTATGCATTTGGGATGAGGCTAAAAGGCATCAAAAAAGGACTTCACAAAATAAATGGAGCTGATACATATATTGGGGGAAATCCTTGATGGAGAATTGATGGAGCTATGGAGTGTTGTAGATAGCAGGCTAGCAATAGTGAACCCAATGTCATTGCAGTATGCGCAAGGCCCAAAAACAAGATCTTATCTATGCATCAAATGTGGCAAGGTATGGCTAAGGTGAAGGTATCAACATAATTATGCCCCTTACAACAGCATAGTAAGACACACCTACCTGCCATGTCAATTTGGTCACCCAATTTAAGCTCAAACCATACTAGAGAGACAGGAACGAAACAATTATGAACCCCTTAGATCGAAGTGGAGCATAGGACATTTGTGAATTACTATGAGGAGACGTGCTAGCTAAATTAGATTATTGTACATTAAGAAAAGAGGCCCGTTCTAAGAGGGGATATGATGACTACTACAAATATTTCGGGACAATACAACGAGGCTTAGTCAAAAGACACTATCATCCGCACTAGACGAACGCGAGTACTAAGGACCACGGGCCTATCCTTCAAGGTGAGAGAGTAAAGGAAATTCTACCCGCCTTAAGAGGAAACGGGTTCTACTCTTGTAAGTTAAGGACAGTTAAAATGTGGACAGTAATTCACCCAGGGGACTGTGATGGCCAGCTACAATACGAATTTGTTCACAAAAAAGGGGTTGGCCATATTTTAGCATGACGATTAATTCCGGCTTTATAATAGCGCGACCTCCCCCCCCTTACTTCCCCCCCCCTGTCAGATCCCCAACCTTCCAAGCCTTAATCTAGGGGATATGCGCACCTCCCTGCATACGAACGCCCCACCGCGCGCCCATAACACCACCGTATGTAACAAATTGTCTTCTGCTTGAGCTACATTTGTGCCACACGGTAATTCCACCCCATGACTTTGTCATATAATGGGTTTATGTTTTAGCCCTCTTCCTTAGACTCCATAAGGAGGCCTACGACGCACTAGAGGCATAATAGTATCTGTTGGTCTCTATTTTAGCAGAGGTTGAACTGATTGGACCTTAGGTCGTTTTCGTTAAGCTCGCATCTAACTATGTACCTATGTAACTATGTAACTATGGACACACTGTGGGCTCCTTTTGTCATTGCCTATTACCAGAATCCCGCTGCAGGTGTGGAAAGAGTGTTTGCGTGCTTAAAGCGATTAGTGGGGAGAAAAACCGGTCGCAGACCTCCCTGAGGACATGAAATTACCCACGAGGGGTTTTAGTTTTTATTTATGCACATGCTTTGTATATGGAATTCTCGGCTCTTTATGAGATGGAGAGGTTATGCTTTTGGTTGGGGAATTCAGTTATATGAAAATGTTTCATAAGCCTGAACGATTCATTGAAACCATTAATACATGACGACAATATCTGTAATGAGATTACAACTCTTTTTTTTGTGGTAAATGTATAACTTATGAATAGTACACTTTTGTCCGGCTTTTTTTACAATGCGATAATCTACATATGTGGATTAACGTGTCACCCTGGGGTTTAGGGAGATATTATATCAGACAAAAGCAGTATGAGCATTTATGTAAAGCAGTATGAAGGGCTGAAAACCGTCACAATACCACAGCTCTGCATCTACGGCACAAATATATGTAAGATTTTATTTTAACGGAAGTCTATTTAAATAGAAATCAAATCAGAAGTTGCCGCGCGCCTGCTAATAATATTTGACACTTGTCACACCCCAAAATAGATTGAGGAGTCAGTCTGAAGAAAATAGTCAAAGCGCGAGTTGAAAAAAATGCAGAAAAACAAGTTCAAGGGCTCTTGCGAATGTTTCAGGCGATCTAATTGGTGTTTTTCTCGCACAGCAACGAAATGAGTGGAGATGCCAGTGAATATATTTAAGTAATTACATTACCACAAAGAAACAGGGCATTATATGTGGCCATAATATTGCAGAGGCTGGAAGAGTTTTGAAGGACCCGAGGCGAAGCATTGAGGGTAACACAGCCAAACACATGATGGTGGCTCAGGTACTGCTCCTTGTTCTGAGGGATTATATTTACATATTATTCGGATTAAAATGTAGACGTCCTTTTAAAAAAAAAATCATGAAACGAAAGATTACATTTTTTAGTAGTCATTGGATTGTATAAGTGTATATTACCTATACCTGTGTGAGGAAAAAGGCGGTAAAGTAGAAGATTGATGAGCGGCTGAGGGGTCGTGGATGAGAGATGAGGTTATGGGGGGGAGAGAGGTGTAGGGGGGAGAGAGATGGTGAAGGAGTGGGGCGACGGAGAGGTGAGGGTGTTGTGTGAAAGCGAGAAGGAAGGAGGGTGGGTAAGAGGAGAAGTGGTTGGGGGGTGAGAGGGGTAGGTGTATAGAGGGATTGGTGTAGGGGGGGAGGGAGAAGTGGTGGAGGCGACCGGGGGGGAGAGTGCGTCGAGGCGAGGTTGGGGTGGGAACGAAGGGGGAGGCTGTGGGGGCCGAGGGCCCACAGAGCGGAGCGCGAGGGGGCGGGGAGAGGAGGCGAGGTGGAGTGGGAAGGGGAGGTGATGGGGGGTGGCGGATAATGAGAGAGGTTGTGTACAGGCTGTTGACGATCACTCAGTGCAGCATCACAAAAAGGGTTTTAGCCAAGGTCAATAGAGTCCTCCCAAGTATAACTGCAAGTCCCCTCTCTGCAACTCTCTTCCCACTCCACTAACCATCTTATTCACCACATCGTACACACCTCTGCTCGCTCGATAACTCCCCCTCTTTATACAGAGTGGTGCGAGGCAGGGCCGGGGAGGGGTTTGGCAGGGCGGTGTCCCAAGAGTAGGATGGGGGAGAGGGGGGGGGGGGGGGAAAGACACAACCTTTTTATCAAAGAATTTTTTTTTAAAGTAAAGCTTTGTTCAATAATTATTTTTGGCCTTTAGGAGAATTTACATATGAATTCATTAAAAAGGTAAAAGGTTGTTGAGATGCAAATGGAAATAAAACATTTGAGATGTGTTGCGCTTTCTCCCCCTCCCCCCAATAGTTTCAGTGCATTGTTATTTTACATAAGATTAAGCTGAATTTACAATAAATCTTTGATTATGTGATCAATGAATGGAAGTTTGAATACTCTGTGCAGCAAGGCACTGCCGCTGGACAGCTCTGATTTAATGCATTAGAAACAATACCATGTTTCTACAAAGGCAGGTGTAAAGCTAACGTTTGGAAAGGGCGACACCTAGTGGCTGCTCCAAATAATTACAAAAGTAGTTGAAAAGAATCCAGGCAAACATCTCACTATTATTGAAATGTAAAGGGATACAATTGAGATATTAATCGAAATGACATTAGATCAGTTATAAAAATAATTGAACTTTCGTGATGAAAAGATTTTTGTGCCATTTCTTAAACTATATATATATGATATATATATATTATATATCCTATATCTTTCTCTCTCATCCATCACTTCATCCATAATTCGTCTTTTATCGTCTATCATCTACATATCTCTACTTTATTATCTCTCTCATTATATCATATATATCTATATCATATATCCCATATACTGGAGTTAGTTATGGTGGTAAAAAAAGTGACAAAAACCCTCCACAGGAAGCAAATGCAAATTAGCTGTATGCTCATCTGCATGTCTTAGGCAGGTCTGCAACCCCACATTTCCCCATTACACCCAGCATAACGCACTTCCACTGCAGCAAGGGATTCTGGGAAATGACATGCAAATGAGCACACAGTGTCACTTTTTGCCTCAATAACCATTTTTAAACTGGTTCCCTATAGGCTTAAGCTTCTGCATGGTCCAGCTTTGAGCACACAGCCTGTTAAAAATGGTTATTGAGGCAAAAAGTGACACTGTGTGCTCATTTGCATGTCATTTCCCAGAATCCCTTGCTGCAGTGGAAGTGCTGTATTCTGGGTGATAATGGGGAAAGGTGGTGTGGCAGACCTGCCTAAGACATGCAATGAGCATACAGCTATTTTGTGTATATATATATATATAGTGGTTGACAAATCACCAAAAAATCTACTCGCCACACAAAAAAATCTACTCGCCACCTAGTACCAAACGTGTGCTGCTTGGGCCAATATTTACTCACCCGGGGGTTAAATCCACTCGCCCGGGACGAGCAAATGTATAGGTTTGTCGAACACTGTATATATATATATATATATATATATATATATATATCAATTTACAAACTTAATTCTGTTATGCCATCTCATATCCGTTCTAAACATTTATTTACTGACATCATTGCAATCCTGAGCGTTATGTTCCTCACTTTAACATAACATTGGATCTCAGCAGAGCATGGCACGTGGAATAATGATTGCAATGCAATATTATTACAATGTATTTATTTATATAGTTAGCAAGTCCGTCAGGGAACATATGGTTAATACTTATTATGAAACATGAAGTTTACCAGGTAAATGGGGTCGAGCTGCCATTCGGGGTAATTATGTCTGAGGGTGCTGTCCAATGACTTGTAGACACAAGAACCAATATATAGGAGACATCCTTGTTCTCCATGCAGAGCCCAGGTATTGACCTTAGCCCCCTGCAGACGCACTTACCAGAACACCCTCCTACTGTCTCTGTACGTTCTTCCTACCTACCAATTAGATTGTAAGCTCTTTGAGGCAGGGACTCCTCTTCCTAAATGTTACTCTTATGTCTGAAGCACTTCTCCCCTTTATGTGTTATATGAATTATTTGTTATTTATATGATTGTCACGTGTATTACTGCTGTGAAGCGCTATGTACATTAATGGCGCTATATAAATAAAGACATACATACACAATAGGGAGCTTTCTTTAGCTCTGTCTACCATATTACCTACTCCCAGTCACCAGCACGTGTAATGCAGTCTTCATTAATCTGATTAAGATTACCCCTTCTTTCTGCTACATACATAGGTACAGAGTACTAATGACTTGAGTTGGAATGAAGGTGGAAGCTGGTATAGCTGATGTTTGCATGCATGAGGGCAGCGATGGCACAGCATTTGCCGATTGCCGAAGAAGATATAAATAATATATACCGTGAAAGAGGGACAGGATGGGACCAACATCTTAACCCGATCTGGCGTTACCATACAGCCATAAAGCCGCACCAGAACGGAGTATAACGTTTCATTGATTCTTTGGGAGATTAGTAAAGATACGAGGCTCTGCCCAAAACCCGTCTGACACTCCTCCTTTATGCGCCCATTCATGGGCAGCAAACATTAGTGAAACAGGCGCAACATCGCACGGAAACCCCAGATGAATAGAGCCCTGAATGATTTTAACCATCAGCAGTTCATTTGATGCCAAGACAAATGAGAAGGCTGGCAGTGTACATTCCTGCGCTGCGTCTGTCCTGTGTCCCGCGTTTTATTGGGTTCCGAGGTGGTGGCATATATATTGTAAATCTAGGAACTGGAGGCGTCTGCTGATTTTGGATGGTTTCAAATGAAAGCTGGGGGTAGAAATTTAGGTCAAAGCCGCCAATTAATCAGACGTTATTTGAAGGTCTATTTTGAAACATCATACTTCACACTTCATAACTAGGGTGTAGTAAGGCCAAATGGAAAGCAACCATTCATATCCACGTCTTAGAAATGAATTGCAGTTGCAGTTCTCTGTACAACAAAGTCACTTGAGTAGCGTGATACATTGGCCATAAATAACTGGTATAGCCAAACAGTGAGGAGTGTTGTTGCATGGAATTAAATGCGAATCACCGCAGTTCCAACATTTCCATTTTGGGTTTGAGCTGCAGGGACCAGATTTCATTTAATAACATCTACTACTAACAAACAGAGAGATACTGCACCAGCACCCCCTACGGAGGTAAGTATCTCTGGAAGCCCCTCAGAGCTGTAATTAATGGGGTTCAGCCCCGGAGACACTCTGCTTTAATTATATGTAAAAAAAATAATAATAATAATAAAATAAAAATGTAAAAAAGTGCTTGGACGGCTGCAGCAAGGCGATTCAGACTGGAAGAGCAACAACAGGATAAAGGCCAGAGGTTCGTTGGCAATACTGCAATCTTGTGCATGAATAATAGATACAAAACTTGTATTATTTCCACCCTGTGCCATGGTCGATATGTAACAATGACATTGTTAAAGAAAGCATTGTTATAGTTGCTGCGTCTTCACTGTAAGTTAAGCAGTTTCAGGTATTAAAGAGGCTTAGCATAGGGTACCATAATAATTTGAATTAATATTTGAGTCAGTCATAATGCTTTATAGTGTAGCTTTGGTTAATGCCAACTTTAGGATGAATAATAAGGCCGCACAGATGTGGTGGACGTCACTGCTGCCGCATTCATGCCACAAGTTTTACTATGAGCGACATAGAAAACAGAGGTAACGCGCGTTATCTCCCAGCGCGTGCGACTTTTACCCGGTAATATTTGCATTAGCCAGTGTTCCTGGGGTAATAACAGCTGCTACATTTCTACTTTGAGTGCAACAAAAACATATAAAAACTGTACTTGTCCTAAATATGTCCAGGCACCGACTTCTCAGGCTTGTTATAATTCAAATAACAATGCACCATCTATTAGACAAAATAGAACTATAAATCAGGCGAGTGATTTATTTTAACAGTAAGCAGAGTAATGTCTTTGTGATGGCGACTCGTTTTCTTAGAACAACCTCAATTTGAGCGCTAAAAACTTACTTATTTGGTGCTCCATGAAGATTGGTCAGAAATGTGAAATTATTTCTCACACTGCGCAAACTCGCCAGGACCTAGAAACACAAATGTAGAATATATTCGTTTAATAGACACATACATTAAGGGACACTTTTACAGCTGGAAATACAGATATACTTTTCTGCAATTATATAAATGAAAAGAAGGAAATATATATATAGACATATATTATATAATACACACACACAGGCACACACACCACACCCCACACAACACACACACACATACATACATACATACATACATACTGTATATACATAAAGAAGAAACTGAATGAGAAATACCTGGGCAAAAGGTGTAACTATCAAGTCATCTCCATGCCTAAATGAGAAGAAAATTATTACAATTAGTAAACAGGCCACAATAATATGTAATCAGAAAGGCGGGTGGGGGTGGCATTTAGAATGATTGCCAACACTGTCTGAACTTATGACTGGATGTGGTTTTACTTCCCAAGGTTTCTACCCACGTAGCAGCTTCACGCTACATAGCCAGCAAGCAGCTTCGCACTGAAGAGACCCAAAAGGTTGAAATAGCTGTCTGTGAGCAGGGTTACTGGCTCTGCACTTCCTTAACCCAGGCTGTGCTGAAATGCTGTGTAATGCGGCAGGAATAATCTACTGTAATAGGGCAAAATACAAAAAATACCCAGTGCTACATCCAATGTGACAAAATACATAGTTAAATACTTCAATGTTAGTATTCTCATGAGTTAAGGTCATTTAGTTAACCTTTGGCCAAAGCGTTGGGTATTTGCCAAAGCCTTGGGTATTTTTTGTCTTTTGTTGTATACATTTGGCCACACTCAGTAACACTCCTTTTGAGATATCTATATACAGCAGGGACCCTCTTCTCGGCACTTCACTTTTCGTCGATCCGTCGATACGGTGGCACCGAGAAGAGGGCCGCCATGTTGGATAATACGCCGCGCATGCGCAAAACGGACGGGTGCACCCGGTGCGCATGCGCAGACCGTAGTCTGTGCACGCATACCGTAGCCTGCACGCGCAGACCATAGGCCACGCATGTGCAGAATGGCGAAAACGCCGGTCTGCGCATGCACATAACATGAAAATCGCCGGATCCGCTTTCCGGCGATTTTCACTATACGGCGGGCCCCTGGAACAGAACCCGCCGTATACCCGGGGCCCTCCTGTATACACACATACAGTATATGAAGGGGTTAGAGCTTGCAGGGACTGTATGTTCATAAACTTATAGGGATCTATGTTAAAATGGACGAAAAATAAACAGTGATACTGGGGCAATGAGATTAGCGTTACAACAAAAGGAAACAGGTTTTTGGGGGTGCTTAAAGACAATTATATGACCCAAATTATTGAGGAACCAACCAGGAGAGGAGCAGTACTGGATTTGGTCATATCAAACAATGTAGAAGTAATAACAAATATTCAAGTCCTGGAACATTTGGGTAACAGTGATCATAACATGGTCTCATTTGAAATAAATTATCAAAAAATAGATTTCTTGGGTTCAACAAAGACCATAAACTTTAGAAAGGCAGATTTTAATAAACTGAGGTCTAATCTAGTAGTAATACAATGGGATGATGTTTTTGCAGGGAAAAATGTAGAAGATAAATGGGCAGTCTTTAAAACATTGTTAGAAAAGCACACTTATCAGTGTATACCCTTGGGTAATAAGTATAAAAGAAATAAGTCAAAACCAATGTGGCTCAATAAACAGGTAGGGGAGGTAATGGACAAGAAGAGGCTGGCGTTTAGATTGTTTAAGTCAGAAGGGACGGAGACATCGTATCAGAATTATAAGGAATGTAACAAAAATTGCAAAAGGGCAATCAAATTAGCAAAAATGGATAATGAAGAAAGGATTGCAATAGAAAGTAAGGTCAACCCTAAAAAAATTCTTTAAGTACCTTAATAACAAAAAAATGAGAAAAGAAAATATAGGACCCTTTCAGTGTGAGATGGGTAGGCAGATTATTGGAGATAAGGAAAAAGCTGAGGTATTAAACAAATTCTTTGCCTCTGTGTTTAACAGGGAAGAATCAAGTTCAATAGTAGTGCCGCAGGAGGAAGCCACAACCTCCATATTTATGAACAATTGGTTAACTGAGGAAGAAGATCATAGGCAGCTTGAAAAAATTAAAGTAAATAAGGCACCTGGCCCCGATGGCATACATCCAAGAGTTCTCAAGGAGTTAAGCTCAGTAATAGCCAAACCATTATATTTAATATTCAAGGACTCCATTTCCACGGGCTCAGTACCACAAGATTGGCGTAAAGCAGATGTGGTGCCTATATTTAAAAAGGGAGCTAGATCACACCCGGGGAATTACAGACCTGTAAGCCTGACTTTAAAAGTAGGGAAACTACTTGAAGGTTTAATATGGGATAATATTCAGGAATACCTAATGAAAAACAAAATTATTAGTAATAGTCAGCATGGATTTAAGAAGGATAGATCTTGCCAAACTAACCTTATTTGTTTCTTTGAGGAGGTAAGTAGGAATTTAGACCAGGGTAATGCAGTTGATGTGGTCTACTTAGATTTGCAAAGGCTTTTGATACGGTTTCACACAAGAGGTTGGTGTACAAAATAAAGAAAATTGGACTCCGTAATAATATATGCACCTGGATTAAAAACTGGTTAAAGGACAGACAACAGAGGGTTGTCATAAATGGAACTTTTTCAGGTTGGGCTAAAGTCGTGAGCTCCGCCATCTTAAATGATCCCATTTTTGAGGAAGGCTTCAATGTGAAATCCCAGGGGGGAGACTTAGAGGTGGCTGAACCCCACATATGAAGCTATTTAGGGTGGTATATAAGGGGTTCTACCCAGACCCCATATTACAGTGGGGGTTCCCGTCTCTTGTACCCCGGTTCTCGGGTGATCGGTACTGGGACCCCTGCTTTTTAACTTGTTTATTAATGACCTTGAAGTTGGAATCGAGAGCAAAGTCTCCATCTTTGCTGATGATACTAAATTGTGTAAGGTAATAGAATCAGAGCAGGATGTAATTTCACTTCAGAAGGACTTGGAGAGACTGGAAACGTGGGCAGGTAAATGGCAAATGAGGTTTAATACAGATAAATGTAAGGTTATGCATTTGGGATGCAAGGATAAAAAGGCGACTTACAAAATAAATGGAGATACATATATTGGGGGAATCCTTGATGGAGAAGGATTTAGGAGTGCTTGTAGACTGCAGGCTTAGCAATAGTGCCCAATGTCATGCAGTAGCTGCCAAGGCAAACAAGATCTTATCTTGCATCAAATGGGCAATGGATGGAAGGGAAGTAAACATAATTATGCCCCTTTACAAAGCACTAGTAAGACCACACCTTGAATATGGAGTACAATTTTGGGCACCCATCCTAAGAAAAGACATTATGGAACTAGAGAGAGTGCAGAGAAGAGCCACCAAATTAATAAAGGGGATGGACAATCTAACTTATGAGGAGAGGCTAGCTAAATTAGATTTATTTACATTAGAAAAGAGGCGTCTAAGAGGGGATATGATAACTATATACAAATATATTCGGGGACAATACACGGAGCTTTCAAAAGAACTATTCATCCCACGGGCAGTACTAAGGACTCGGGGCCATCCCTTAAGGTTGGAGTAAAGGAAATTTCACCAGCCTTAAGAGGAAAGGGTTCTTACCCTTGTAAGTAAGGACAGTTAAAATGTGGAATTCATTACCCATGGAGACTGTGATGGCAGATACAATAGATTTGTTCAAAAAAAGGTTGGACATATTTTTAGATGGGAAAGGTATACAGGGATATACCAAATAAGTATACATGGGAAGGATGTTGATCCAGGGATTAATCCGATTGCCAATTCTTGGAGTCAGGAAGGAATTAATTTTTCCCCTTAATGGGGTTTTTTGTTTGCCTTCCTCTGGATCAATAAGTAAGTATAGATATAGGATAAAGTATCTGTTGTCTAAATTTAGCATAGGTTGAACTTGATGGACCTATGTCTTTTTTCAACCTCATCTACTATGTAACTATGTAACTATGTAACCATGTGACACACTGTGGGCTCATTTGCATGCCATTACCCAGAATCCCTGGCTGCAGTGGAAGCATTGTTTGCCAAGCGATAATGGGGAAAAACAGGGTCGCAGACCTCCCTGAGACATGCAAATGTACCCCAAGTGGTATTTTTATTTACTGCACATGCTGTAATGGAATCTGCCTCCTTTATGAGATGGGATGTATGCTTTGTGGGACTTGCAGTTATATGAAAATGTTTTCAAATGCCTGCGATTCATGAAACCATAAACCATGACGCCAATATCTGTAATGAGCATACACTCTTTTTTTTTGTTGTAAAGTTATAAATTATGAATATTACACTTGTCGCGTACAATGCTATAATCTACATATGGATACCGTTTCACCCTGGTTTAGGAGAATATTTATATCCAGAAAATAGTACTGAGAAATGTAAGCAGCTGAAGGTGCTGAAACCGTCACCAATACCAGCAGATCTGGCATCCTACGGCACAATATTTAAGATTTACACGGAAGTCTATTAAATATAATCCAAAGAAGAATTTGCCGCGTTGCTAAAATTTATTAGACCTCTTCACACCCCCAAAAATTTGAGCAGCTAAGAAAATAGCAAAGCGGAGGAAAAATGCAGAAAAACAAGTTCCCAAGGGCTCGAATTTTCTAGTCGACTTCATGGTTTTCTCTCCAGAACCGAAGATGCCAGGAATATATTTAAGTAATAATCCCCAAAGAACAGGGCATTACTGGCCAATAATGCCCTGGCTGGAAGAGTTGAAGGCCCGAGGCGAAGCCGAGGTAACCCAGCCAAAACATTATTGGCCAGTAATGCCCTGTTCTGAGGGATTATTACTATTATAGGCTAAATGTAGACTTTTTAAAAAAAAAATCATAAAAAAAGATACATTTTAGTAGTCATTGATTTTTATCAGTGTATATATATACCTGTGTAGGAAAAAGTAGTAAAGTAGAAGATGAGAGGGCTGAGGGGCGGGAGAGAGAGAGGTTTAGGGGGGAAGAGAGGTGTAGGGGGAGAGAGAGGTGAAGGAGGGGGAGACGAGAGAGGTGAGGGGGGGGGAAGAGAGAGGTCTGTACAGGTGCTTGCCGATCACACAGTGACATCACACAAAAGGGTGCACACAGGTCAAAGCCCTCCCAAGTCTAACTGCAAGTCCCCACTCTCTCACTCTCTCCCCCTCCCTCACCAATTCCCCCACTCACACCCCCTCTCTCTCCAACCTCCCCTCTCTCTCCAACCTCCCCTCTCTCTCCAACCTCCCCTCATTCCACCTCTCTCTCTCACTCACCCCCTTCTAATAATTTTACCTGGGGGTTGGGTGCCACCACTGATGAAGGGCCCCGCGCCAGTGCTGAGCTGGGCACCCACACCCACAACGGCCTGTCTTCTGGGCGCGCCTAACTTCTGACGCCAGCTCTCTGCATGGGGGAGGCGGGGAGGGTTTGGCAAGAGAGGCCCCCCCCCCACCAGCTGAGGAAGGATGAGGCCCCTCTACATGTATGGGGTAAATTATTTTTTATTTGTTTCATTAACCCCTCTGGTGCCAATGAAGCCATCTTAGCTCTCCTTGAGAGTCTCTAGGTGGCCTTACTAGTACTCAAGGAGTTAATGACCACCACATATTTAGTTTTTTATATTGGTATTCTTGTTGGGGTGGGATACAATGGCCTATAGTCCTATTTGCCACCTTTGTGAAACCCGGCGGAGTTAGCCATTCTTTTAGAGGTAGGGTTAGGCGTATTGGGGTGGGATGGGAACAGGTAGTGTGGGTGATGGTGGTGGATGCCCCCAGGAAGGGATGTTAGGCTTACCAAGGGGATCATCTAATATACTATGTTGACTTGGATAGGGGCGATTGGCTGCTTCGGAGTATATTGATTTACCCCCATATATCTGAAGATTTAACCAAACAAATGCTGTAAAAATCTGTGGATGGTCACACGTATGGAATGAAAGCATCGTGTCCACTAGATCACCACGTGGTCACTTACTGCTCACTTGCAGCTGAGGAATTCCTGGACATCGTCTTTGGTGATAAATCATAGTCGCTATCGGATCGGTAGAGAAAGGATTCCCTGCGTTGGTTGTGGTTTGGGAAGTTGGTATGTAGGACGAGTCCTGAGCCGGGGCTGACTTGGTGGTCCAAGGGGCTACGTCCTGGTGTTGGGCCATTTTCAACATCAAAACTGGAGAGAAAAAAAAAACAACAGTAAAACCATTGATCAAAAAACACAAAGATCATTATAAGGAGAGTATACACAGACCATGCGGCCATCTTCCACATTTTAGATTTAGGACTAGAATTGCCAAACTGCGCTAGGCCACAGGTACCTCATGCCCTATTCATTTGAATGTCTCATTGGAATGTGACCTACCTTTGCAGGCGAGCACAGGTGACATGAATGTGACTCTGTAGGGCAGGGGTGGCCAACTCCAGTCCTTAAGGGCCACCAATAGGTCAGGTGGTCAGGATATCCCTGCTTCAGCACAGGTGGCTCAATCAGTGGCTCAGCCAAAGACTGAGCAACCTGTGCTGAAGCAGGGATATCCTTAAAATCTGACTTGTTGGGGAGGGGTCTTGAGGACTGGGGTTGGCCACCCCCTGCTGTAGGGTATTGATAACCAATGTAGGGATTTGCACAGTGGGGCAGCAGGAGGAGGAGTGGTGGGTGATGTTTAATGAGCCTGGTTATGGCACTTAGAATTGACCGTAGAAGGGACAGACGGCAGACGGGAAGATGGGAAGACCAACAATAAACAGGTTGCAATTATGGGCATTTATTCATGACCCTATCAATGAGGTCAAATGACTATTTAAAACTGTAACAAAAATGTAACAAATTATTATCATTATAGTTATGATTATGACACAATCATACATATCTTAATGATGACCAACAAACGTGGAGCCATCTCTAACCCACATCTAAGCGACTGATGTGAGATAATGTTTGTAGTACTTGGCTTCGGGACGTTGACAACTTAATGTCGCCGGAATATACTTTTTCAATGTCTGGAAATTAAGAAAGATTGTCTCGTCAGCTGGGACTCTGAATGGGGGAGCGGCGGTTTATGAAGTATTTACTCAATCTCTTCTCAATCTCAATCCCAGGGGTACGCAATCTTCCCCCCCCCCTGCACCCCCCTGCTAGCGCTCCGACCCCACCCCGCTTGGCGTCAAATGACACAGCGGGGCCATGTGACGACACGTTGTCATGGCAAACGTGACCCCGCGGTGTCATTTGACACCGGGTTACCATGTCGATGACTCGGTGGAAGTTAGTTACAGAGGCCTTGCGTGGTCCCCCGGAATTCACTTTAAATGCCTTGGGATAGAGCGCGGGACCTCTGTAACTGCCGCATCCCCCCCCCCCCCAAAAAAATCTCGCGCACCCCTGCTCTAGCCCACTCAGTCTTTGTTTAAAGGCCAATTCGCTCAAGGAGGAAGAAAAGAGGGGGCTTTGCTTGTGCAAGCTCTTGTTCAACACAGTGATATCACACAAAAGCGAATAGCAAAAGAAGACCAAATTCCCCCTGTGTCTCCTCTTTCCGGCTTATACACCAACATTTTTTCAAATATTTGCACGTACCTATAAATAAAAGCTCCGTATCCTAGGTATAACACACCCCTGCCACTGGCTCAGTATGGCCCTGGGAGGTCCTGCATGCAGCTTTAAGGCTTAATTATCGTCTTTTATGGGAAACTGGCAAGTGAATGTTGTTTAATGTTAGACCTCATCTCTGGGATCTCCATCAGCGCCCTTTCTTTTTGTATTACAATAGAAATGTCTATGCAATGCCAGTAGATGGCGCTCCGGGATTAATACAGTAACCCTAATACCGAAATATATGTACGCTGATCTGTAAAAATAGTTATTCCTATACACAGCCCTACTCCCTATACACAGCCCTACTCCCTATACAC
>WSYH01011039.1:0-21784 GCA_036426205.1 Ascaphus truei
TGTGTGTATATATGTGGGAGTGTGTATATATATGGGGGAGTATGTGTGCCTTTGTGTGTGTGTGTGTGTGTGTGTGTGTGTTCAGTGCTGGATGCACCACCAAGTGAATTTGTTGTCGTGAATCATACACTCAGGGATCCCCTAGTATTGAAATAACCGAATCAATGAGATACAGCTGCTTTGAACCACTAGTATATTGGACCTCGTAACTGACTGTAACAGATGAATCCCTGTACTGTATCACGGCCTAGAAACGCACATCAACATACATTTTTCTGCGTCACATTTCCGGAATTTGGTACACAAATGCAATGTACATGTAAGAATCTGTCTGTCAGAGAGCAGCGTGCTGCAGTCATATGAAATGTTCTCGAAAGTTCATGAACCACCTGTAACTTGCCCTTTATTTGAGAACATTTTCAACGTTTGCAAAAAAATTAATTGTCAAACATTTGGGTTCAGCTCCACAAAACTCTGTGTGGGGACTTAACGTGACATTATGATCGCGTCTCGCTTCACAGAAGATCTTCAGACGCCAGAACATTAAGTTCTGCTTTCTCCTGAAAAGAGCATTTCATTAACGTTAACGCCCATTAGTGATGAGAGGAGAAGGATATGCAAACGAGGTGTTACCCTAACGGCGCATCTTCACAGAAGTCAGTGTTCAGATTAATGAGGGGCTTACTTAGTATGTACATCTGGCATTACTCTCATCCCGATACTGAAATAGGGCGAGAGAAATACCCGTGAATTCTAAGTATATTTAAATGATTGCAATTCGCATATTTTCAAGGTTTATCAGGTGTATACACAGGTATCTTACCATTTGTTGTATAGAGCAGGGGTGCTCAACTCCTGTCCTCCCCCCCCCCGCCACCCCCCCCACCCCCCCCAAGGTCATGATCTTCAGTATATCCCTGCTTCAGCACAATGGATCAATCGGTCCTATTATTCAGCACAGTGTGGCTCAACTATATGCTACAGTTCCGAAGACTGAACCTCTGATTTGAGCCACCTGTCTGACGCAGGGACCAATTGATCCTTTGTCTGAAGCAGGGATTGCCTGAATACTGACCTGTTGGGGGATGAGGCTTGAGGACTGGATTTGACACCTCTTATAAAAGGTGTTTGGGCAAGTATTATCTACAACAGCGGTGCGCAAACTGGGGGGGCGCGGGCGGTTGCAGAGGTCCTGCGCTTTTCCCCAAGGCATTTAAATTAAATGCCGGGGGATCGCGTGAGGCCTCTGTAACCTCTACTTACCGAGGTTCTGCCGGCTGCAGGACGCGCGACCATGGCAACGCGGCGATAAATGCCGCCGCAGGGTCATGTGACGTCACGGTTGCAATGGTGACGTGATGTCAAATGACGCCGCGTGTCACATGAGGTAAGGGGGTACGCAACATCGAAGGGGACCTGTCAGGGAGGGCGCAGCAAAAAAAAGTTTGCGCGCCCCTGCTCTACAAAATAACTCCCTCCCCCCTCACCTAATGAGGTTTTGAACGGTTGTTGCTTTGTATATAAGCTTTCAGGATATGTGTTACATAGTAACATAGTTGATGAGATTGAAAAAAGACACATTACACAACAGATGCTTATCCTCACGTTAACCTTAGGGAAAATAAAGTCACTGTTTTCGGTAACAATCTAGCCCTAAAAGTACATTTGCAGTGCTCATAACCCTAAATTCGCGACACATAACCCTACATAAAGTATATGGCATTTTTCGCAAAATTGGCGAAAAAGATTGAGCACGGTCATTGTCAACATGGTGTGAAAACGTGACATTTAAGAGAAATGTGTGAAAAAATGTAATGCGCCACATTTGCAGACATTTGCATATTGTATCTCTAATCATAACATTTTCATTTACAACCCCAGAATTGCCACTACTTTTTTTATTGACAAATTTATGGTTAATCTTTCTATTTAAAGAAAATATGATTGAAGCAGCATGTCATCAACCAGTCACAATTTCTTTCATGGTGATGAAGAGTGGGGTCGCCGGAGCTAAACCGCATTCATTTCAGCTCCGGGGGTCCCACTGCTTCCCGAGATAATTCCCTGCTCAGGTGCTGCGGGTTACTTCCCTCCATAGGTGCTGCGGGTTACTTCCCTCCCTAGGTGCTGCCGGTTACTTCCCTCCCTAGGTGCTGCCGGTTACTCCTCCCCCCTAGGTTCTTGTCGGTTTACTTCCCCTCCCTAGGTGCTGCCGGTTACTTTCCCTCCTAGGTGCTGTGCCGGTTACTTCCCTCCATGCTGGGCCGTTATCCTGGTGCTAAGCACTATTCTCCACTCCTAGGTGCTGCTGCGGTTATTCCCTCCCTAGTGGTGCTGGCCGAGTTTTATTCCCTCCCTAGGATCTTATGCCATCGTTACTTCCCACCCTATCTGCCGTACCTATTTCCTCGAAGGTGGCTGCGGTTACTTCCCTCCCGGTTTGGTGCTGCCGGGTCATACTTCCCCCTAGTGACTGCCGGTGATACCTACGTTACCTCCCTCCAGGTGCTGACGGTTATACTTCCCTGCCCTCGGTGCTGCCGGTTACTTCCTCCCTAGAGTGCTGCCCGGTCTCCCCTAGTGTGCTACTTCCTTCCCTCCCTAGGTGCTGCCGTTATTGTTCTGAGACTGTCTCATTTCCTCCCTGGTGCCTGGATCCCACAGGTTGACGTGTCCCTCCCTAGTGCTGACCCGTGCTACTACAACTCCCGGTGCTCACTTCCCTCCCCTAGGTTGCTTCGGTACTTTCCCGATAGCTGTCGGTACTTCCCCTAGGTGCGCCTAGTTGACTCTCCGGTGCTGGTTCCGGTTATTCACCTCCCTCAGGTCTAGTCCGGTTTCTTCTCCTCCCGTGTGCTGCCGGTTACTTTCCTTCTCCCTAGGTTCTTGCCGGTTACTCCAGCCCTGGTGCCTGGGGTTACTTCCCTCCCTAGGTGCTGCCGGGTTATACTATACCACTCCTCCCTAGGTGCTGCGGGTACTTCCCTCCCTAGGTGCGCGGGTTTACTTCCCATGTTTCGTACTTCCCTCCCTAGGTGCTGGCCGGTTACTTTCCTCCCTTCCCTAGGTCTGTCGGTTATCCTAGTGCCGTGTTATTCCCTCCCATGTGTTGCCTGGGTTATTCCCTCCCTATGTGCTGCGGTTAATTCCCGGTGCTGGTATTCTGGATCTCCGGTTACTTCTCTCATCCCCCTCCAGTGTGCTGCCTTCTTACTTCCCTCCCTAGGTGCTGCCGGTTTACTTCCCACTCCCTAGGTGCCTGCCGGTACTTCCCGTGCGTAGGTGCTGGCCGGTTACTATTCCCTCCCTAGGTGCTCCGTTACTTGCCTCTGGTCCCTGCTGTAGGTGTGCCGTTACTTACGTTCTTCCCCTGCGTAGGTGCTGCCGGTTTTTTTAACTTCCCTGCGTGGTGCTTGGCCGGTTACTTCCCTCCCTAGGTTGCGCCGTTACTGACTATCCCTCCACTAGATGCTGCCTGTTATTCCCTCCCTAGGTGCTGCCTGGTTACTTCCTCCCCTAGTGTCTGCTGGTTACTTACCCCCCCTAAAGGTGCTGCTTGTTTTTTACTTTCCCTCCCTAGGTGCTGCCGGGTTACTTCCCGGGCCTTAGGCTGCGGTTACTATCCTCTATCTTGCTGGTCTTCCTCCCATGTGCTGGGCGGTTTACTCCCTCCCTGGTGCCCTGGCGGTTACTTCCCTCACTAGTGCTAGCTGTTACTTCCAGCTTCCGGTTTACTTCCCTCCTGGTCTCTGCCGGTTACTTCCCTCCCTATGTGCTGCTGCGTTATACTATCCCTCCCTAGGGGCTGTGCCAGTTACTCTTCCTAGTTCTGAAATCTTATGCATGGGCCTTTGTGGGCCTAGTAGAAGTTGCGACCTGTGAGTATTGGTGGTTTCCCTATTTGCCTGTCCCCCTGGGAGATTAATAACCATTTCTGATTGTGGAACGTCAAACAAGGTGATGGTGATGAAGGTCCCTAAAAACTGTAGTTAAATCAACCAATCCCACCTATTGAAACTTATTTTTTCTTTAATTTCAACACAAAGCTAACACATTTTGTTGTTCACTCACATACTCTGTTGAGGCCGAGGCTACTCACTCACATACTCAGTTAAGCGAAGTCCCCGGCCCCTCATCCCGCACCGCACGGCCGCCTTGCTTCCGCGGCGGTGTATGCAAGTCACCTTTATGGTCTTCTTCGTCTGCATTCCACTTTTTTTTTCTGCCGCGGGGGGTGCGTGCCAAAATGGGTCGGGGGACCTCGGCCATTGAGCCCGGGGAGAGTGTGGTGAGGAGGTTGTGGTCACGCAGGAGAGGGGGTGGGTGGGGCTGTGGGTCCGCAGACGAGAGGGGGGTGGTAACAAGGGTGCCATATTGGGGTGTGTAATGTCCCCCCCTCCACCCCTGTTGTTGTATGAAGGGAGGGAGAGTACCCGGGGCTTGGGAAACACCCCCGACAACAACACAACACACATACTACACCCCACCTTTTGTAGGTGGGTAAATCTTCTGACAGCTCCAGGAAGGTACAGCCCCCGGTGCTGCATAGGCCTCACCACGCACCACGTGACGCTCCCATGCTCGGGTCACAACAATCCTCTTTGCATCCCTGCCCCGGCTGACGCTCACGCACGTATTGATGCCTCAGGCTGAGGAGTGACTGGGGCCCGGCTCGGGAGGCGTCTGGTTGCAGTTGAGTGATGTGGCACGTAACGGTCGATGCCTGCGGGACCGACCAATCCGTTAGGCTCTTCACCTGGCGGCCTGTGTGCCAAGCAACACCCTGCAAGGTCTTATAAATACAAAATAATTCCCCGGCGCTAGTGATAAAATGTCAATATACCGTCAGTCCACTGACATCCTTTGATGGGAGACTTTTCTGGTTGGTTAGATGGATGACAAAATGTTCCAGACGGGTAGGGTTCCTAATGGATTACACTCACGTGGTTGCGAAATTATACCAGAACAGAGGACAACCCACCATTGCCTAAGTATGATAGAAGCACAGGCCCCTCATCTAGAACATGAACCCTACTTACAGATAATATACTTGTTTGTACAGGATAGGAGTCTTTACTTGTGCCACGTCTTCACCTCGGATTTTTCTAACGGACCCCACGTGGTCTGACGCGATGGTTCTTCCCCATGGATGGTGATTAAACTCGCGGGCACACCGGATACAGCACACCCATTGATAAAGGGAAACTAAGCTTAGTTTTCAGTGTGCCAGTCCAGCCACCGTAGCCGCCCGACGCCGGGAAAGCGACCTGCACCGCTGACGTCATTTGTTAGCGAGTCTCTCCCCTTGCTGATCGGGTTGGAAGCAGGTTGCGAACGGCATTTGTGAGTCGTATCGCTATCATACACTTATTGTAAGTGTGGGTAGTTTGTGTTTTTTAAGTAATGGGGAATAGGGGGGGAAGGATAGAGATCTCTAGCTACTGTCTGTGGTTAGGTGCCAGGGGTGAGAGGATCATTATTGTACAGAGAGACTTGCCTAGACAAGTAAGAGTACCCCTTTGGAACAAGCACTCATAACATAATTGATACAAGTAATTAATATACACACCACACTGAGGCACCCTACCCTATACATAATATACTGCAATAATTAAAATCCTCTCTCTTGTTTTGATTTTATTGCATACTGTATGGTGCCAGTCACACTATATTCCTTCAAACACTACCTTCTTAGTCTATGACTCAGACTGCAGAGCAAACAGTTTAATATGTGTTTTATTGTGTTGAGTGTTTATGTATTTCACTTATTTTACCCACAGACACTAATAAAGGTTACCTACTACTTTTTTTTAATTACTTGTATCAATTCTTTATGAGTGCTTGTTCCAAAGGGGTACTCTTACTTGTCTATCCAAGTCTCTCTGTATAGTTTGTGTTTTTACCATTTTTTATTCAAGTGTAGTACGTATTATACCATATTGTGTCCTATTCCTTTATCAATGGGTGTGCTGTATCCGGTGTGCCCGCGAGTTTAATCGCCATGCATGGGGAAGAACCATCGCGTCAGACCACGTGGGGTCCGTAGAAATCTACAAAGTACAGTACTCTGTCTCATCTTATTCACAACCTATTCCTATTCCTGTCCTTGATTATCAGACTCCCTCTTCCTTCTCTCCAACTCCTCCCCTCTCTTTCCTCTCCATGCCCTTCTTTCTCTCTCTTCCCATCCCTGCACCCCATACTCCTTATCCTCCCCCCCAACTTTTTCCTCCTATAATCCACCTCTGTCTTTCTCCACTGACTTCAGTGAGGTCAGCAAGAGTACTGTCCCCAATGATAAACAAAGTGAGGGGACTCCAGGGGACATACATTTTATCATGGGGGCAGAAGCAATCCCCTTTAGAACTCCCCTGAATATGATGGAGATCTCCCAATAATCATATATTTCCCGGAGCTCCATGACAGGAGCTTTCACATATTGATAGAGGTATGGGACTTTGCCTGGGTGTTTTGTTTTGCGCTTTAAAAAAAGTATTTGGGTATTGGTTCTGTTTTTACTAAGTCCTTTGGTTTAAAAAAAAACTCTCTAGCATAAGAATAAAAAAATACAAAATAAAATATATATACAGGACTAAACCCCTTTATAAAACGCGGTGCTCGGGGGGTCCCCCCGGAGGCCACCTCGTTAGTAACTGTGTCGCGCTAATTAAAAAAAAATGCCGCGCGCGCTCCTGATGCGCGTGTGACGGCTGGCCTTCCGTTCCCTCCCTCCCTCCCTCCCCCCCCCCCTTTCCCCACCTGGTCGGCTCTGCATAACCGTCCTCCCTCTCCGCCCCTGGTTTTGCACGTTTCTGTGTCCCTCCAGCGTGTGTTGTGTGCGTGCCTGTGGTGAGAGAGAGAGAGACAGAGTGTGTGTGGTGCGTGCGTTGTGTGAGCGAGAGAGAGAGCCCGAAGGGTGTGTGTGTTTGTGTGAAGTGTGTGTGTGTGTGTGTGTGTGTGGTGAATGGTGAGAAGGGTGGGCAGGGTGAGGAGAGCCCACTAATCTCTCTCAGGCTTTAGTGCAGGGTCCCCTACCTGTTCGTCATCACCGCTAACGTGCCCGATCAGAGCCGCTGTGGTGGGGTCAGGAGGGTTGACATATCCACACCTCGCACCAGCCTGCTGGACTTGGGTAGCGGCGCCTCTGGTCACTGAGTCCTGGTGAGCGGGCGGGAAGGAGGGAGAGGGGTGGTGAATGAGGGCCTGGGAGAGGGTCCCGGAGCGCGAGGCTCTCCCCTCCCACCTCCTCCCCGGCCGGGTCCACCACGCCCGAGGCTCTGTCACTCCGTCCCACCCTGCACTGCAATCATCCTGGCATTAGGAGTTGCCTAGAGACAAAGGGGGGTACAGGATGCAAGCCAGCTCCCACTTACCTCCTCCTATATGGCACCAATTACTGCAGAACCCGCATCCACATCAGCAGGAAAAGATCCTTGAGGGTTCCTCTTTACTCTGCCTGCCCTCATTTCAGTCGCCCGCCCACAGCCCCTATTGTCAATCAAGCCGTCCGCTCTCCGCCCCTGCGGGTGATGTCATTATGCCACCTCCACCGGGCTGGTGGGCTGCTACATGTGAAAAAAACTGGCTTGTGCGAGCTGCTGACTGTGAAAAACGGCTGTGGGGCTGCTGACATGTGAAGATTATGTGTGGGTGGGCTGCTGACATGTGAGAGGGGGGGTGGGGTGGGCTGCGGACAGTGAGCGGGGGGGTGGGCTGGCTGACATGTGAGAGGTTGGGTGGGCGCGACATTTGAGGGGTGGGTGGGCTGCTGACATGTGAGGGGTGGTGGGGTCGGTGCTGTACATGTGAGTGTATTGTGAGAGCTGTGTGGCAGTAAGTTGAGGCAATGAGCAGGTTCTGTGTGCAGTGGTGTCAGTGTGTGTCAGTGTGAGCAGTGTGTGGTGCAGTGGTGCAGTGTGTGTCAGTGTGACAGTGTGGGTGCAGTGTGTGTCAGTGTGAGCAGTGTGCATTGTGTGTCAGTGTGAGCAATGAGGGCATGTGGTCCGTGTGTGCAGTGTGATCAATGAGCAGTGTCTGTGCAGTGTGTGTCGTGTTGCAGTGTGATCAATGACAGTGTCTGTGGCAGTGTGTGTCATTGTAGCAGTGTGTGTGTGCAGTGTTCAGTGTGAGCAGTGGGGCAGTGTGTGTCAGGTGAGCACTGAGTCAGTGTATCAGTGGTGCAAGTGTCTGTGCAGTGTGTGTCAGTGTGAGCAAAAATGTGAGCCCGTGGTGGCAGTGTGGGTCAGTGTGAGCAATGAGCTGGGTGGTCCAGTGTGTGCAGTGGAGCAGATGAGTAGCGTGTGTGCAGTGCAGTTGTGTGGTCAGTGTGAGCATGCAGTTTGTGTGTCAGTTGTGGCAGCATGTAGCAATGGGTGTGCTGTGAAGTTGACAGTGTGTGTGCAGTGTGTCAGTGTGCAAGTTTGGCATGGCAGTGTGCGTGTGCAGTGTGCAGTGTGTGTGCGTGATGTCAGTGTGTGCAGTGTGAGCATGAGCAGTGTGTGGGTTGTGTCAGTGTCAGTGTGTGACGTGTGTCAGTGTGCAGTGTGTGGCAGTGTGTCAGTGTGTGCAGTGTGAGCAATGAGCAGTGTGTGTGGCAGTGTGCAGTGTGTGTGCATGTGTGCAGTGTGTGGCAGTGTGAGCATGATCAGTGTGTGTGCAGTGTCAGAGTGTGCCGTGTGTGTGCATGTGGTGGTGCAGTGGGTGTGCAGTGTGTGCAGTGTGTCATTGTGTTCAGTGTGAGCATGAGCAGTGTGTGTTCAGTGTTGGCAGTGGTGTGTGCAGGTGTGGTGCAGTGTGCAGTGTGTGAGCAGTGAGCAGTGTGTGTGCAGTGTGCAGTGTGTGTGCAGTGTGGCAGTGTAGCAATGAGCAGTGTGTTTCGTGTGTGCATGTGCAAAAAAAAAATGTAAAAAAAAAAAAAAAAATTTACATTTTTTTTTTTTTTTTTTAAAACGGGAGCCACGGGAAAAACCACGTTAACCGAATCGCGGTATAACGAGGCGCGTTATAACGGGGTTTAGCTGTATATATATAATTATTCTGCTAGAATTTAAAACCAATATATATATATGACATATGACATATATATATCAAAACAATAGACATACGTGCTGTGGTAATGAAATGCTTTTATTGTGAGATATATATATATATATATTATATATATACATTATATAGTATAATATGTGTGTGTGTGATACGGCACTGTTCCAGCCCCTATAAACAGTACGTGTGCTTTCCACTCACAGAGTAATACCCATAGAGAGATAGCATCACTGTAAACTAATTGAGCAGGCTGGACCTCTGATTGCACATGGAGTTTTAAAAAAGTCAAGAAGTGACTACACGCTGGAGACTGCTTTCCCAGAGAAGGGGTTGGGATAGAGAAAGTGCTCCCCAGCTAAGAAGCTGGATGGCACATTCCCCTAGGCTCGCTGGAACTGTGGTCACGGAGCCTGCTGGGACTGACTAGGTATGTCACCCCAGATTAGGCTACGCTTATAGTGCCGCCATCCTCCATTCTTGAGCCATCCAGTTGAAATCCTCTCTTATTTAGTAACAGCAGGGCCCCGCTTCTCGGCGCTTCACTTTTCGGCGATCCGCCGATAACGGCGGCACCGGGAAGGGGGCCGCCATCTTTGATCCTCAGTCGCGCATGCAAGAACGGTCGGTTCAACTATATAGCGATTTTCACTATACGGCGGGCCCATGGAAAGGAGCCCGTCGATACCCGGGGCCTCTGTAGTTCCCATTTTCTATCCTCACTGACCCTCCTTCGCAGTCGCCTGACAGGCCCCTTGATACCTGGGTTAGGCTCTAAGCTGTCATTGGTTCAGCCATGGGTCCTATATTTTGTAGTGTGTTTTATTGTGTGTCTCAAACTGCAGTCAGTGGTCCTTATCAATTACCTCATTTATATTTTATCAAGGAAGGGGCTTCTATATTTTTCAAGGCTGTGGCAGTTGTGCACCTGGCTGCTGTAAGTAATAGAAGCTAAGTTTCGCTGCTGAGGGTCCTATGTTTCAATTGGTTTTGCTAGAAGAAAGGAGAACTGGGGCCAAGCTATTCTGGCTTCCAGTATTCCTTGAAGCAATTCTCTAACCTTGGCCACATCTTGGCTATTTTAGGCACAGTCCACCAAATATGGACATGTCTCCTAACTGTCCACCACCCCTCCTCCAACTAAGTCTGAGTGACCGGGATAGATCTTGCTTAGCTTTTGGAGGGTCAATACTACCTGAATAGCACCTTAACGCATTTTCCTTTGTTTTGTGCATATACATAGAGGTCTTGCACTCCTTCCATATATCTTCCCAATCCTCTGTCGAGATTTCTGATGGTTATCTTGTTCCCCCCTTCCATATCTTTAGTTATTTTAATACGTTATCTGACACCTAGCCCTAATAGATAGAGTAGATAAGGCCCTTTTGATATTCCCTGCTTCTGCATAGAGAATCAAACCCCAGTTTCCCCCTCTTTACATTTAGATCCTTGTCTGATTTGATTTATAAAGTGTCTCACTTGAAGTATCGAATAGATCTTGGGTGGGTATGGCGATTTTTGCTACTATCTCGCAAATTCCTTTATTCCTCCCTTAGTGTAAATCTCATAATCTCTTTTATACCTTTCTCGCCCCCAAAACTTGAAATATTATATCCAGCAGGTTGGAAGTTTGGGTTTCCCGATATTGGATCAACCTAGAGGGAGTTGGTATTAGACCCATTATTTGGACTGGGGAATTTTCTCAATATCTCTAAGTTATAATCTATTGTGTTGCATGGGGGTCGAGGCTAAGGCCGTGGGCCATGTTGGCGCGTGCTCCTCTCGCTTGCTGCCCGCTCGCTCACCGAGCTTTTTTGCTGTCCCTTACAGAGGAGACAGCACGCGCTTGGGAGGCGGGTATCACTGTGTTGTGTGTCACTTGGTAGCTGTCGTATTGTGTGTCACTGGGGACGTGTGTGTGTGTGTGTGTGTGTGTGTGTGTGTTGTGTGTGTGTGTGTGTGTGTGTGTGTGGTGTGTGTGTGTGTGTGTGTGTGTGTGTGTGTTTGTGTGTGTGTGTGTGTGTATTAATAATATTTTAAAAATTACAAAAAGGACTGTTGTGAGAAAAATTATTTATTAACATTGTGCAACTTTGTAAATTATTAACGCACGCGCCCACGCACACACACACACACAACACAACACACCACGATAACACATACACCACCACAATGCACACACCATGCACACACATATCCATACACACACACACACCACCAGAGTCACAACACACACACACACAACACACACATGCATACACATCACACACACCATGCCACACACATTACATACACACACACAACACTTCATCCACATACACACACACACACCACACACAACACACATCCTTTCATACACACACACACACAACACAACACAAAGGCACACCCTACACCACACCACCCCCCACCCACCGACAACACTAGCATCACACAACACACACACCATCACACACACATCACACATCCATACAATACACACACACAATCACCCACCACACCTACACACCCCACCACTACACACCACACACACACACCACCACACACATCACTACACCAAGTTCACACACACAGCATGTCATACACACATACAACACCACATCGCTTACCAGCACACACCCCACCACACAGACCGAGCCACACCTTCCAGACCGACATCTATTCCTAGCACAAAGTTCACACACCACACACACACAAAGTCAACACCACACATGTCAACACAAATGCACACACCTCACACATCACACACACACACACACCACCCCACACCCATTACACACACACACACACACACTACGAGGACATCACCTACACATACACACAACGCTCATCACACTACCTACACACACACACATTCATATACCATACCGCCACTGATACTCCACACACTACCATCACACACACACCCAGTCCACACTCACTACACATAATCACATCACCACATTCATTACCCAGACACACACCACTCACCCCACCCACACCATCTACACACCCTTAATCCCTCGACGCAGACTCTAGCGCCCGCCCGCTCCCCCCTCCCTCACCCTCTCGCATGGATGCTGGTTTCAGAAGGGTCACAACGTCAGGGGCATGGCCTGGGGCTGGGGGTCACTGGCCGGGGGCGGCAAGTGACCACAGAGAGCTGTTCGCCCTATTGGGCGAACCGCTCACGTGACCGCCTTGTCCCTCGCCGGCAAGCGGGGGAATTTTTGGAAAGTTCGCCCAAGACCTGCGCTTTCCGCAAGTTACGCCGGAATAGCGCCGGTGAGCCCTCAAAAGCCGCTCTAATTGCGGCTAGTAGGGGCTCATGTCTGATCGTGAGCGCGCCTCAGCGTCGTTCCGCCTCAAGCAGGTACATGTCCGGGGCCTAGGGTTCTTTTGTAAGCTTAGTCTTCGCTTGAGCGACTATATTTCGACAGGCGATCTTCATTCTCAACCCAAGTGGCTGAATTGAAGTACCACTACGGTTACATTTGTTTTAGGTGTGATGCTAGGGTATAGTATTTTATAAGTCCAGACCGCTTACTCTCCTCTTTCTTTTTGAGGGGACATGAGTATAGCCAGTTCATTCTTGATTCTTGTTCTGCCATATAAAGTCAAAGCATTTATGTTGTAGATTATATAGGGGACACGGAAGTGGGCATAGTCTGGAAAACAGTGAGAGCAGCAGAGAGGCGTTCACTTTCAGTGACATGGCTCGGCCCACCATGATATCGAAAGTTGGTCCATGATGACAGATTTTTTCTTTATTGTATGCTACTAGTTCGGAGGCAAAATTATGTTGTATAGTGTCTTGGAGAAGTTTTGTCCGAAAATGCCCAAGTATGTTATTCGGGATCCCTCCATTTATGTTAGCAATTTCGATTTTTATATGTATTTTGATGTATTGGGGTTTTTTATTGTATTTTAAATATATATGTGGGGTTATTTTTAAATGAATGGGGGGTTATTGTTGTTTTTTTTAATATGTATTGGGGAGGTTAGGTTTTTGTTGTTTATGTAGTTTTGGGAGTTGTGTATATATTTGGGGGTGTGGTATTTGTAATGTTGGGGGAGTGGGGATATTTTGTAAGTATTTGTAAGATTGGGAAGTTTGTTTCATTCCGTTGGTAGGGTTTTTTGTGTATATATATTTTTGTTGGGGTGTTAATTGTGTGAGTGGGGGAATTAGTTGCTGTTGGGTAATTGAGGGAGAGTGGGGTAATGACAAGTGGGGGGGAAGTGAAAGGAGTGAGAGGGGGTAGTGGTGAAATAGAAAGAGGGAGTATGCAGTTGAGACGGTAAATACATGTGAGGACGGGGACATGTTGATTAAAGATGTGGGTACTTGATGGAGGTGAAGAGTCGATAGAGTGAGGGTAGCTGAGGGAGTAAGAGTGCGGCCGTCAGGGGATAGAAAATACATGGAGAGGCGGGGGCAAGATTGAGTGAGTGGGTAATGATGGAGGGTTGGAGAGTGAGAGGGATATGGAGGGGAGAGAAATACATGGAAAGGGAGGAGACTAGAGGGGCTTGTGAGGTGTGAAATGGGGGGGCTTGCGAGGGTTGAAATGGTCTCGCAACACTGCTGACGGGGGGGGTCGGGTGCGGGGTGGTCCCGTCAGAACTGTTTGCGGTACTGCGTAGAGGTTCCAATTTAAGGTAGCGTTTTGCTACTCACAGAGAAAGAAGGAAGTGACAGATACATGTGCACAGAGACGTGAGCATATGGATTTCACAAGGAAGAGCGATAGGCTTAGAGATATCTGGCGTGTCACAATCGAGATAAAACGTGCATGTGACACAGAAGGACAACTGAGATAGGTGTTCCTGTCTCATGACTGATGCAGATTGACTGATAGCTTTGGTATGTGTCCGTGAGAGAGAAGCATAATTGTGAGATAGCTGCAATATAACAGTCGAGTGGCAAGAGGGAGAAAAGAGATAACACTAGTTTAAACGTCAACCTGCACTACAAACGCCTACCCGTTTGTGTGGTGTGTGTGTGTGGTGATGTGTGTGGTGTGTTTGTGTGTGTGTGTGTGGTGTGTGTGTGGGTGTGTGTGTGTGTTGTTCATTGCGGAATGCACCACCAAGTGAATTTGTTGTCGTAAGCATACACTCAGGATCTCCCTATATGAAATAACCCGAATCAATGAGATACCGCTTCTTGAACCACAGATATGGACCTCGGTATGACTGTAACAGATGAATCCCTTACTGTATCCGGCTAGAAGCACATCAACATACATTTTTCTGTGCGTCACATTTCCGAATGTAGGCAACAAATGCAATGTAAATGAAGAATCGTCTGTCAGGGCACGTGCTGCAGTCATATGAAATAGTTCTCGAAAGTGTCATGAACCACCCTAACTTGCCCTTTATTTGAGAATTTCATCATTTTCAAAGTTTGCAAAATATTAATTGTCAAACATTTGGGTTCAGCCAAAAACTCTGTGGGGACTTAACGTGACATTATGATCGCGTCTCGCTTAAGAAGATCTTACCCCAGAACATTAATTCTGCCTTTTCTAAAAGAGATTTCATACGTTACGCCCATAGTGATGAGAGGAGAAGGATATGCAAACGAGTGTACCCTAACGGCCGCATTTCACAGAAGTCAGTTCAGATTAATGAGGGGCTTACTTAGTATTACATCTGCATTACTCTCTCCCGATAACGAAATAGGGAGAGAAATACCCGGATTCTAAGTATTTAAATGATGCAATTCGCATATTTCAAGGTTATCAGTGTATACACATCTTCCACCATTTGTTGTTAATCAGGGTGCCAAACTCCTGTCCTCCCCACCCCCCCCCCCCCCCACAGTCAGGTCTTCAGGATTCCCTGCTTCAGCCACAAATGGATCAATCGTGTCCCTTGATTCAGCACAGGTGGCTCAACTAGATGCTACAGTCAAGACTGAACCTCTGATGAGCTCCACCTGTCTGAAGCAGGGACCAATTGATCCATTTGTGCTGAAGCAGGGATATCCTGAAGACCTGACCTGTTGGGGGTGGAGCTTGAGGACTGGAGTTGAGCACCTCTATAGAAGTGTTTTGGGAAGTATTATCTACAACACGGTTGCGCAAACTGGGGGGGCGCGGGCGGTTGCAGAGGTCCTGCGCTTTTCCCCAAGGCATTTAATTAAAGCCGGGGGATCGCGTGAGGCCTCTGTAACCTCTACTTAACCGGAGGTTCTGCCGGCTGCAGGACCGCGACCATGGCAACGCGGCGATAAACCGCCCAGGGTCATGTGACGTCACGGTTTGCAATGGTGACGTGATGTCAAATGACGCCCGGTGTCACATGAGTTAAGGGTACGCAACATCGAAGGGACCTGTCCAGGGAGGGCGCAGCAAAAAAAAGTTTTGCGCGCCCCTGCTCTACAAAATAACTCCCTCCCCCCTCACCTAATGAGGTTTTGAACGGTTGTTGCTTTGTATATAGCTTTCAGATATGTGTTACATAGTAACATAGTTTGAGATTGAAAAAAGACACATTACAAACAACAGATGCTTATCCTCACGTTAACCTTAGGGAAAATAAAGTCACTGTTTTCGGTAACAATCTAGCCCTAAAAGTACATTTGCAGTGCTCTAACCCTAAATTCGCCGCACATAACCCTACATAAAGTATATGGCATTTTTCGCAAATTGCGAAAAAGATTGAGCACCGGTCAATTGTCAACATGGTGTGAAACGTGACATTTAAGAGAAATGTGTGAAAAAATGTAATGCGCCACATTGCAGACATTTGCATATTGTATCTCTAATCATAACATTTTCATTTACAACCCCAGAATTGCCACTACTTTTTTTATTGACAATTTATTGTTAATCTTTCTATTAAAGAAAATATGATTGAAGCAGCATTCATCAACCGTCACAATTTCTTTCATGGTGATGAAGAGTGGGGTCCCGAGCTAACCATTCATTTCAGCTCCGTGGTCCCACTGCTTCCCAGATAATTCCCTGCTCAGGTGCTGCGGGTTTCTTCCCATCCATAGGTCGCTGCGGGTTACTTCCCGTTCCCTCCCAGTGCTGCGTTACTTCCTCCCTAGGTGCGCGCGGTTACTCTTCCCCCCTAGGTGCTGTCGGTTACTTCCCTCCCTAGGTTGCTGCCGGTTACTTCCCTCCCTAGGTGTCGTTTCTGTCTGCGGTTATTCCCCCCAGGTGCTGCCGGTTATTCCATCCCTAGGTGCTGCCGGTACTCCTCCTAGGTGCTGCCGGTTACTTCCCCTCCCTCCCTAGGTGCTGCGGATACTCCCCCCTAGGTGCTGCCGGTTACTTCCTCTCCCTAAGGTGCTGCGGGTTTACTTCCCTCCCTAGGTGTTGCCGGTTACTTCCCCTCCTAGTTCTGCCGGTACTTCCCCCTAGGTGCTGTCGTTACTTCCTCCCTAGGTGCTGCCGTTACTTCCCTCCTAGGTGCTGTCCGGTTACTTCCTCCCTAGGTCGTGCCGGTTATTCCTCCCTAGGTGCTGCCGGTTACTTCCTCCCTAGGTGCTGCCGGTTACTTCCCTCCCTAGGTGCTGCGATACTTCCCCCCCCCTAGTGCTGCCGGTTACTTCCCTCCCTAGGTGCTGTCGGTTACTTCCCTCCCTAGGTGCTGCCGGTTATTCCCTCCCTAGGTGCTGCCGGTTACTTCCCTCCCTAGGTGCTGCCGGTTACTTCCCTCCCTAGTGCTGCTGTTACTTCCCTCCCTAGGTGCTGCGGGTTTACTTTCCCTCCCTAGGTGCTGCCGGTTACTTCCCTCCCTAGGTGCTGCCGGTTACTTCCCTCCCTAGGTGCTGCCGGTTACTTCCCTCCTAGGTGCTGTCGGTTACTTCCCCCTCCCTAGGTGCTGCCGGTTACTTCCCTCCCTAGGTGCTGCCGTTACTTCCCTCCCTAGGTGCTGCCGGTTACTTCCCTCCCTAGGTGCTGCCGGTAACTTCCCTGCGTAGGTGCTGCCGGTTACTTCCCTCCCTAGGTGCTGCCGTTACTTCCCTCCAGTGCTGTGCCGGTTACTTCCCTCCCTAGGTGTCTGCCGGTAACTTCCCTGCGTATGTGCTGCGTTTTACTACTTCCCTCGCCTGGTGCTGCCGGTTACTTTCCCTGCCTGTGCTGCTGCCGGTTACTCCCTGCGTAGGTGCTGCCGGTTCTTCGGTAGGGCTCGGTTACTTCCTCCCTAGGTGCTGCCGGTTACTTCCCTCCCTAGGTGCTGCCGGTACTTTCCCTCCCTAGGTGCTGCGTTTACGTCCCTCCTAGGTTCTGCTGTTTTCCCTCCCTAGGTGCTGCCGGTTACTTCCCTCCCTAGGTGCTGCCGGTTACTTCCCTCCCTAGGTGCTGCCGGTTACTTCCCTCCCTAGGTGCTGCGGGTTACTTCCCTGCGTAGGTGCTGCCGGTTACTTCCCTCCCTAGGTGCTGCCGGTTACTTCCCTCCCTAGGTGCTGCCGGTTACTTCCCTCCCTAGGTGCTGCCGGTTACTTCCCTCCCTAGGTGCTGCCGGTTACTTCCCTCCCTAGGTGCTGCCAGTTACTTCCTAGTTCTGAAATCTTATGCGGCCTTTTGGGCCAATAGGAAGTTGCGACTGATGATATTGTGGTTTCCTATTTGCCTGTCCCCCGTGGGAGATTTAAACCATTTCTGATTGTGGAACTCAAACAATGGTGGTGATTAAAGGTCCTAAAATGTAGTTAAATTCAACCAAATCCAATATATGAAACTTATTTTTCTTTAATTTAACACAAAGCTTAACAACATTTTAGTTGTTCACTCACATACTCAGTTAGCCGAGGCATACTCCTCACATACCAGTTAAGCCGAGGCCCCGCTGCACGCGCCCGCACGGCCGCCTTGCTTCCCGGCGGTGTATGCAAGTCACTTTATGGTGATCTGCGGTCTGCAGTCCACTTTTTCGGCGCGGGGGGGCGTGGCCAAAATGGGTCGGGGGGACACTCGGCCATTGAGCCCGGGGAGAGGGGTGGAGGAGGTTGTGGGTCCGCAGGAGAGGGGGGTGGGTGGGCTGTGGGTCCGCAGGAGGGGGGGGGTGATACAAGGGGGCAGATAGATTGGGTGCTGTAATGTCCCCCCCTCCACCCCTGTGTGTATGAGAGAGGAGGGAGAGATACACCGGGGCTGTGCGAAACACACACACAACACACACACATACATACACACACACCTTTTGTAGGTGGAGGAAGCTCTGACAGCTCCAGGAAGGTACAGCCCCCGGTGCTGATAGGCTCACCAGCGCACCACGTGACGCGTCACCGCTCGGGATCACAATCCTCTTGCATCCCCTGCCGGCTGACGCGTCACAGCACGTAGTGAGCCTGGCAGTGAGAGGGACTGGGGCCGGCTCGGGAGGAAGTCATGGGCAGGTGAGTGATGTGCACGTACCGTCGATTCCTGCGGGACCGCAGCCTTAGGGCTCTTCACCTGGCGGCCTGTGTGCCAAATCAACCCTGCAAAGGTCTTGAAAATACAAAATAAGTGTCCCCGGCGCTAGTGATAAAATGTCCAAGATACCGTAGTCCAATTGACAGTCTTTAGATGGGAGACTTTTCTGGATGGGTAGATGGAATGACAAGAATGTTCCAGACGGGTAGGTGTCCTAATGGATACTCCAGCGTGGTTCTGAAAATATATACAGAACAAGAGGACACACCAATTGCGCAGTATGATAAAGCACAGGCCCCTATCTAGAACAGAGAAACCCTACTTACAAGATAATATCTTGTTGGTACAGGAGAGAATCTGTACTTGTGCCACGTCTTCACTCGGATTTCTACGGACCCCCACGTGGTCTGACGCGATGGTTCTTCCCCATGGATGGTGATTAAACTCGCGGGCACACCGGATACAGCACACCCATTGATAAAGGGAAACTAAGCTTATTTTTCAGTGTGCCATTCCAGCCACCGTAGCCGCCCGACGCCGGGAAAGCGACCTGCACCGCTGACGTCATTTGTAGCGAGTCTCTCCCCTTGCTGATCGGGTTGGAAGCAGGTTGCGAACGGCATTTGTGAGTCGTATCGCTATCATACACTTATTGTAAGTGTGGTATTTGTGTTTTTTTAAGTAATGGGGAATAGGGGGGAAGATGAGATCTCTAGCTACTGTCTGTGGTTAGGTGCCAGGGGTGAGAGGATCATTAATTGTACAGAGAGACTTGCCTAGACAAGTAAGAGTACCCCTTTGGAACAAGCACTCATAACATAATTGATACAAGTAATTAAAAAAAGTAAGTAGGTAACCTTTATTAGTGTCTGTGGTAAAATAAGTGAAATACATAAACACTCAACACAATTAAAACACAGTATTAAACTGTTTGTCTCTGAGTCTGAGTCATAGACTAATGAAGGTAGTGTTTGAAGAATATAGTGTGACTGGCACCATATGCAATACAATCAAAACAAGAGAAGGATTTTAATTATGCAGTATATTATGTATAGGGTAGGGTGCCTCAGTGTGGTTTGTATATTATAGATGAAAGGGTCTGGAGTGTGTCACGTAAATAAAGTGTAAATCACACTGCTTTCACCACATCTGATTAATATGTGGTTCTCTGACAGTATAGATGGTGTAAATATATTTGGTACTTTTCTTGCTAGATCAACGTAATTTAATACATGTTGTGCCCGGTTTGACGTGTTGTCAGAGAACCAACAGAGGTTAATAAATTTCCTTCAATACAACGCTGGTGAAGTCAAGTATCAAAAAGGAAAGGAAGGCTACTACGTAGCTAGGGGTGGTGAGGCTAAATAGTGGAAACTATTGGTATATAGTAGTACTTATAAGTTTCCCCCTAGTCGTATATTACAATATAGTTATAGCCTCAAATGAGCTCGACAGAATTTACTTGATAATAAATAGTGAGATAAATAGCTGCTCATGTCCCCTGTGAAGGTAGCAAGTGGTGTCATAGATAGGCTAGCTGATATCTCTGGAATAATGAAGCCAATTATGAAGGGTAAACTTCAGCTGCCTATAGGATAAAAATCACTCTATCTGCAGACCTCTATATGTGGTATAGTGGGTGATTAATATATATCTATCTGCCCCCTGTTGGATCAGTCCATGTGAGAGTTGTAAATGGGCTGGCTATATTAACATAGATAAATTTGTCTCAGTAATCACTTATCATCTAGGGCAAAAGCGCCCTGTCTGCTGGTTATAGGTGACTAGGTGTAGTCTTGATGGTGCCCCGCAGCCGCTATGGCGTACCCTCTACAATTCAAGGGGGCTGTGGGGGGGCTGCTGTCTCGGAGCATTTAGTTCCTGCTCCCGAGTGGCGGCATCTGTTGAGTCTCCGCCCGGCAAGGCCCGGCAAGGACCTTGAGAAAGCGTCAGTGTGACGCGAAACGTACGTCGGTGGGCGGTCCTTTGTGACGTCAGCACGCGCATTGGTGCGGCGACATCTGTTCTTAGAGCGCGGAGTAATAGCCGCTGCTTCATCTTCGAGCTCCACCCGGCAGTTGATTACATAGCGGTGTTATGAATACCCCATGCCGGGCGGAGACTCAACAGCTGCCGCCACTCGGGAGCAGGAACTAAATGCTCCGAGACAGCAGCCCCCCCAGCCCCCTTGAATTGTAGAGGGTACGCTAAGGCGGCTGCGGGGCACCATCAGACTACCCTGTCACCTATAACCAGCAGACAGGGCGCATTTGCCCTAGATGATAAGTGATTACTGAGACAAATTTATCTATGTAATTAGCCAGCCCATTTACACTCTCACATGGACTGATCCACAGGCGGCCAGTATAATATTAATCACCCACCTAATACCACATATAGAGGTCGCAGATAGAGTGATTTTTATTCTATAGGCAGCTGAAGTTTTACCCTTCATAATTGGCTTCATTATTCCAGGATATCACTAGCTATCTATGAACACACTGGCTACCTTCACAGGGGACATGAGCAGCTATTTATCTCACTATTTATTTATCAAGTAAATTCTGTCGAGCTCTTTGAGGCTATAACATATTTGTAATAATTACTGACTAGGGGGAAACTATATAAGTACTACTATATACCAATAGTTTCCACTATTTAGCCTCACCACCCTAGCTACGTAGTACCTTCCTTTCCTTTTTTGATACTTGACTTCACCCAGCGTTGTATTGAGGAAATTTATTACCCCTTGTTGGTTTCTCTGACAAACCGATTCAAACCGGGCCACATCATGTATTAAATTACGTTGATCTAGCAAGAAAAGTAACCAAATATATTACACCATCTATATACTGTCAGAGAACCACATATAATCAGATGTGGTTGAAAGCAGTGTGATTTACACTTTATTTACGTGACACACTCCAGACCCTTTCATCTATAATATACACACCACACTGAGGCACCCTACCCATCATAATATACTGCAATAATTAAAATCCTCTCTCTTGTTTTGATTTTATTGCACTGTATGGTGCCAGTCACCACTATATTCCTTCAAACACTACCTTCTTAGTCTATGACTCAGACTCAGAGACAAACAGTTTAATATGTGTTTAATTGTGTTGATGTGTTATGTATTTCACTTATTTTACCCACAGACACTAATAAGGTTACCTACTTACTTTTTTTAATTACTTGTATCAATTATGTTATGAGTGCTTGTTCCAAAGGGTACTCTTACTTGTCTATCCAAGTCTCTCTGTATAGTTTGTGTTTTTACCATTTTTTTATTCAAGTGTAGTACGTATTATACCCATATTGTGTCCTATTCCTTTATCAATGGGTGTGCTGTATCCGTGTGGCCCGCGAGTTTAATCGCCATG
>WSYH01011040.1:0-21782 GCA_036426205.1 Ascaphus truei
ATGCAGTTGTATTTACATTTGCATATTTGCTTTGCTGTGGAGGGTTTTTGTCACTTTTTTTTTTACTCACCATAACTTAACGAGAGAGTGAGAGAGTGAGAGAGTGAGAGAGTGAGAGAGTGAGAGAGTGAGAGAGTGAGAGAGTGAGAGAGTGAGAGAGTGAGAGAGTGAGAGAGTGAGAGAGTGAGAGAGTGAGAGAGTGAGAGAGTGCCCATGCCCAGTCCTCAATGGCCACCCAACAGGTAGGTCTTCAGGATATCCCTGCTTCAGCACGGATTAAGCCACCTGTGCTGAGGCAGGGATATGCTGAAAAACCTGACTGTGGTGGTCTCTGAGGACTTGGAGTTGGTTCAATCCTGCAATGGAAATGATAAGAATAATTTAAAATTCCAGTTCCACAAGCTAGTTTTATTACTGATTTATTTATTTATGGTATTGTAAAATGTTTTCAATTTAATTTATCATTTCTAATGACATACTGTACTTAATTATGAAATCCTCCAGAGGTTCATTTAGAACAATCCAGGATATATGACATTTTTGCTGAAGGTTTTTAAGGCGTGCAACTGTCATTCGTTAAAAATATTTGTTTTTAATGATGTTATATCTGAAGTCTGATCCTCGACACATGGGAGGACTGCGTGCATAGGTACAAACTCCTGACCAACAAATAATATGCTCAGATCGACTCCGAAAAGGTGCCTTGGCATGCTAATTCTAAAACATTTGAGCAATCAGAACAATAAAAAATTGTTATAGATGCTAAATCGTGAAACATGCTATGCATGTGTTTTATTTTTATTCCGCTTAAATATTGATTTAAAGATGAGTCAGCAATATCCTTACATGTGTTTGTTTTAAATAATAATAAAAAACCATTTTACCTCTCTGAAGGACATTTTAAATGTATTGATAAAGGAACAAGCATTTCTTTGATTTTTGTTAATGAGACTGCAGATCCTTCCAGCCCTGGGCACATGTACATACGTAGGTACCGGATCTGGTTCATAGAAAAGTTGGGAGTTAGGGACGGATGCTAAAGGCATAAGAAGCAAAATAATAAATTGTGATTTTGCTGGAGGTGAGCGATTAAACAAACCATGACAAAAAAGGTAAGGAACGTAAAGCGGGTATTAAACTGTGAAACATTTTATTCGAGCTCGGCTTTAGTCCACGAACGGTATAACCCGGGGTTGGATTGAGGTTTGTGGAATGTTTCTGCCCGAGGGCCTTGAGGTATTTTTCCAGGCAGGGATTAAGCATTTATTCCCGCTGGCTGCAATACTGCAAAGTATATCTATATACTGATTACAATTCATAGAATTTATGCATCTGGTAGACACGCGAAGCATTGAGCCTTATTAAATCATTATCATTATCTTTACAGATCACCGCGCCCGTAGACAGGCAGGAACCAGGCTGGGAAGGCAAAGCCACGGGGCTTGTCAGAGGTGAGGAGCGGCGCATTCCGGTATCTGAAGGACATACTGGGTAGTTTGCTCGAAGAAAAGTGTGTGTCGGGCAGTATCAGTCCCAAAGGGACTACTTTCATTTAATTAAAAATTGGTATTTTGCTTCTCCGATGATGACCATCACCCTATATTGCTACGTGGCAGCTAAGTGTTGGGGCCAATTTTTTCCAGTTGAGATGTATACAGTTTGATCGCCATTAGCTCTGAAAACTGGGCAGGGGGTACCCCCAGATCTCAGTAATGCTACCCGCCGGTTTCTAGTTCAATTATGAAAATGAAAAAAAATATAACGAAAATAGCTGGTTCATGCAGATTCTGCTTTACGTCACTGACTTGTAACGAGAGACGTGATTGGTGACAACAAGTTTTTGTGGGTGTTTGCAAGACACTTCAAGGTTAATGGACAACGGGCATCGGTAAACGCAATTGTGTCGTAAAAGGTGAGCCCGGAGAGGAACCCAAATGAATGTGTCTTGGTTGCCCCAATGTAAAAAACTATTGTGTGTCAACTATTTTTTCACTAAGAAAAAAATGAGCATAACGGTGGAAGTGTAGTCGACCAGTGTATAGAAAACTGGCACCAGAAATGCGTCCGAATTTATCGGTTCACTTTTTTTTGGCGTAAACCTCCAATTGCAGTAGAGGCAAAAAAATTCTAAGGCATTCAATGTACAGTATGAAACATGACGGCCACACCGATAAAAAATACGGCACGTGAATATGCGCATACAAACATTTGCCGCTAATGATTTGAGGTGAGAAATTCATTTTTGGGAAATGCCCACTCTTTCAATTCATTTTCAAAAAACGATTAATGATTACATTAGTTGACAGAAGACACGGGCAGAGGACAGTCACAGAAAACACACACAACAGGACAGAACAAATACAACAGGACAGAGACACACACAGGAATGCCTATCTACTGCAATGCTGCTTCTACTATGCGTGGGCCACAACCCCTGGTTTCTGACACCTCCTCCTGATTGGTACAATTAACAACGGTCAAGCCCTTAGCACCTGCCCCTGATCTGGGAGATCGGGGAAATCACGCGTCTCCCTTGAATTGCTCTCATGGCACCCCAGGGTGTCGCGGAACCCCTGTAGGAAACATGTTCTAAATGGATACAAAAATAGGTAGATGATACATAAGATAAACAGGAGATGATAGAAAGGTTAGATAGATATGTGCAAAGAAAAGTGCTGGCCTCAAATCACTCCACTCAAACAGAGTTAGTGAATAAAATAGTGCGATCCACAAGAGGAACTTTCAAGGTGTCCACAAAACATTCCAAAACACACAGAGGGGAGCGCAAATTCTCTCAGGGTCTGTGTTGAAAAAAGGAAAAACAACAACAGTGCAATATATCAACTCCGACGGACATGGATCTTAACAAAATGGCCCGCACTACAAGTGTAGATGGTAACCCCCCCCCAAAAGCTTTATTTACCATTTTACACGGTGTGAGGCATTGGCCATTTCCGTTAAGATCCATGGTCCTTTCGTATTAGATATATTGCACTCTGCATGTTTTTCTTTTCACACAGAACACTGAGAGAATTTGGACTCCCCTCTGTGTGTTGTGGAATGTTTTGTGCAGATAGATAGACAGATAAAAATAGATAGATAGATAGATAGAGACAGAGTACAAATATTATGTACCACAATGCGACAAGAGGGTGTAATAACTTTGCAACATCTTAGATAGAGATAGATAGAGAAATAGATAGAGAATTATCAAGTGCCGGTTATGGCTATCCCACCCATTCGAGCGTAGCTCCCATTCAAGTCAATTATGAGTCATGCGGGAACGGGTGTGAATAACCCGTACAGCAGTTCATAAATGTGCCCCATAGGCAGTAGATATAACCAAATCTGTGCGAAGCAGTAAATTATTGTTAAGTGCTATGCATCATAATCAATAGCAGATATACTTACTCCATGGTCAATATCACATTCTTCCATTTGCCTAGAATACGGCAGCATACCGTGACAGTAGTTAAAGTAAAGGGAAGATTGTATTGAGAACAGTGGCAATAATACATAGTTACTACCTTTCCTTGTGAAGCCCAATAACTGTTTGCCCTGTATGAGCGTCCAGATTTCAGTCTCTATGAAATATTTTTTTATTTTTCCAGAGGCAACAGAATAGAGACCACGACACACAACAAGCACAATAAACCCCAGTAGTGCCGGAGAAAACAATATTTGGTCAGTGATCTTTTGCGACTCCAGCAGCTCAGCCTTGTGATTAGCAATTAGTTTTATTAAATGAGTGAAAGGTATTAAAGGAGAAATCCCATCAGAGCAAGTAACTCATTTTTTTTTCACGGCATTAGAACCCAGAGGGTTCCTTCAGAGCTAAACCACATTATTTTCGCCCCCGTTCTGAGATACAGACTGGTAAAGTTACCATTATGTACTTCCTGTTTTTAAAAGGGGATTTAAATTCAACGTCCAACAGGAAGCCACAACCATGGTGTGCAAAACTTCCAATGCCCTTAGAGTGGGCCAGCCATTGTGTTCCTTGAGGGAGATCACACTGGTAACTCCACTGCAAACCAGGGAAACACGGGTCCCCCAAAGCTGAAATAGTGAATATTTGGTCAGAGAAACACTGGTTCCCATCCTCGTCAAAAAAAAACACACAAATTTGGGCAAAAAATTTTTTTGATGCAAAGGCGGATTTGAATCCAAGTGTAACATTACATTAACGTTTTGATTTGTGAATGTCTTTTCGATTTAACGCTCTCCCTTGGAAAACAAATAAAGTTATTCGATTTTTCACTTCCACCTCTTTTGCTTGATGATACCCTAATAAACTCTCATGCCAGACATCTCCCTTCTCTTCAATCCCATGTTATATCTTCTCGTGGATGTCCCCATCACTATTCCAAACTTACATTCAAAACGGACTTGTCATTTCCCCTCTGAAAACTCTATACAGATACACGATTCTACTTCAATAAAAAGGATTCCACTATCCTCCCGATACAACAAGCTAGATTCTCAGGTAATTTTTTACTCCTCCCTCTCCTTCAGTCCACACATCTGTACATCACCAAAACCTGTAATTTTCGCCTTCCCAATATTTAAAAAAAACGTCCTTTCCTCACTAATATCGACTAGATATTGCCAACCTATCTTGGTTTTCCATATGCCCTTCTTCAGTCCTTCTATAAGCGGATGGCAGGTTCATTCCCACATCGCCGCCACTCTCTTATAATGCACCAGTATGCATATCACTACATTGCTATCCATCCTACAGAATCAATATCCTCTCATGATATGATCTACGTCGCTCCAATCTCTCATTACTCCATTCGACTCCCGCCTCCAGACTTTTCCTTTGATGGTCATCCGACTAGGAATCTCTACACGCACAATCGGACTCACCCTACATACATACAAGTCCCTAAAAATATACGTTTTTCAAGAAGGCCTATCCAACCCTCTATGGAGTCTTTCTAATTGTTCCTTTTATACCAGTACTGATTACTCAGTCCTGAAGTTGATAGCTAAACCCCTGTAAGCAATTTCCCCGGCCCCACACACACTAGACTCCCACTATTCCGGGTGAATCCACGCCCACTTTTTAGATTATAGCTTACTGGGGCAGGGACCAAACCTCCTGCACGATTCTCTAACTTTGTCTTAACATATATGCACTCTATTTGTTATACCAATGTTATCGTCCTCCCTCCACATTGTACTGCATGGAAGACATGGGGGTTTGGCGCCATACAACAAAATCTAATAAAATAATGATATCATTATGTTTTTATTCCATTGTTGGATTTACTCCCCGTATTTGAACAATGAAAGGTTATTCAACTGTCAGCTGCTGAATGGAGTTTATTGTTCCTTTGGTTGCACATTAAATACAGCAACTATACAGGAGGATATTATTTTCAAAGCACGGTATGTAAGACAGATGCTGCCCTGGTGGTCATTTCTGCTATTCTGGACAGAGCATGCCTGGATCATTTTAACTGTGTGGATATTACACGATTATGGTATGTGCAGAGTTGTATTCTAAATCATGGGACATCATGACAGAACATTTATGTTCTCTACATATGCCAGTAACAATTATAAACAGTATAATCTAGTAGCCAATAACAACAAACCATAATATTTTAAACGAAATTGACATGCTTCCCTCTTGCTGAGCCCTTAAATACTTATGATTTTATCTCCATGCGGAGTTGCTTAACAACTAAGAAAAGAAAATATGCAAAGACACAAATATGCACCGGGTTATGGGGTACAGGGTTTGACCAGACGCATATTTTCCCTGAAAGGAAGCTGTAAAACCACCATGGAATGGTGAAATTGTACTGATGTTTTGTATTCGCAAATCTCCAGTGATTGTATAGTAACACCCATGCAACTTTCCCCTAGTTTATCCCCCCTCATTCAAAGAAATCCACCCACCACATGGGCCATAAGGATAGGTTGTGTAACTCCATGCCTCCAACAAACACCCCTTACAAGACTCTTAATTACATGACATAATATTACCATTACAATCTGCCATGAGTTATACTGCTGCTCATTTCAGCTTCACCTGCTCTCTTCAGAATTTAGTAAAGGGGCTCAGAGACTCCCTTTTCTCAGTCTTGCCACAACTGAGTGTCTGCTACGTTTTAAGAAGCATAGTTAGACCACAGAAGACAACAGCAGGAGCTTCAGCATTTTGAAACTGCATTAGCAAATAACAAAAGAATGGTTCTAAAGCATATGATAGAATGACTTATTATTGTGTGCTATTTTTGTTCTCCTATGCTTGGAATATTGATGATGTTCTAAATGTTATCGTTGAGCATGAGTTTGACCAATGGAAATCTTGAAACTGAAGAGGCAAGAGAGAGTGAACTATTTCTTTTGAGATGATTATGTCTGGCTTGTTAAACCCCTGTATATTTTTAAATCTCTTTAGCTCGTGAACTACATTATTTTGGTTATATTGACTCAGCTGCTATTTGACTATTAAAGTTCTAGACACTTTTTAATATAGCGAGGTGGACAATTGGTAATTTGAGATTGTTGGATTCTTATCATGTACTGTAAACAGAATATCATGATTGTGCAAGGAAGTCTTCATTGAAATTAGGATTTATTATTTTTTTTGCAGAGATGATGTAAAGAGAAAAATATAAGTTAACGCATAATATTATATTGAAAGAGTGTCTTACAGCTGTTACAGATGTGAAACTTCAAACGTGTCGTTCATGTAGTAAGCAATTATAACTTGAATTCTTGTATTTTAGCTCCATGGACTGTATCTGAGTGCCCAAACTAGAGAGACTACAAAGTGGGGACAACTGATTTACATATTAGAGAAATCCCAGATGAAAGGAGAATCTGCTGCTGCAGTCCATTGATGAAGTTATTAAGGTGGAACTGCAAAGTGTGAAGTGTGAAGAGCAGAAAGCTGCAGTTTGTAGACACTTCGCTGGAACCTGTGGTTTGGCAGTGAGGGTGTCACTCCTAAAAAATGCAGCTGAAGCGGGACACAGCACTACCAATCCAGATGGAATCAAGATGAACAGTATGATGAACAGTGTGGAAGCGAGTACGGAACAACATAGTTGGAGAATTGTTTATTCTGAGCAAACAACAATCGAATAGACTGGACAAGATTGAAAACGCTCAGCAGAGAAAGATGACGATGGCAGATGCTGGTGGCAAAATCAAGTTGATGCCAAATGTAAAATTGAAGGGAACAAGCCTCAACTCTGCTTACGCGAGCTAGATCAAAGGTGTCATCCAAACGCCAGCTAACCGAAAAGTGGCTCAGCCAACGATCCTACATCAGGTAAGATTAAACCATCTAGTGACGGGGAATTTGTGCAATAATGATTCAATAATATTGGCAGTGGGGGTTGTATGGATCTGGTTATACAAAGCGCTAATTGGCCAGTGCTGGGATTGTGTTAGAAAGTATCGCTAATTTTCAACTAACTTTGTAGCCCAAAACACTTTCAGGTCTTTTGTAATAAATAGTGCACAGCTTTTACAATAGGCAATATGCATTTGTTCTTTAAAATTGTGGTCTGCGGCGATAGATGTTAGTAATTAGTGTTTAATGTAATGTAAGATACGTATAAGTACCTAATATTACATATTTCCATCATGGTGGGTGGCCAAAGTAGGGGGTCTTTCAAGATTAAACCACTTTCGTGGGGCTACTTAGAAGGTCTCGGTAATGCTCTCCCAGGTATATGAGGTACTGTATGGCAGTAAAGTTTACCATTTATAAGGTTTGGAGGGTAAGAGCCCAAATTAAATGGAGGCTCTGAAAAACATCTGATGGGCTGAAAGGAGATGGAATTGCGGAAACCTGTACTTACTGTATTCAAGCAGTTAGATTCATCTTCTCTCAAGAGATCATTAAATCCCATCCACAGAGGAAATACCAAAGAGTAGTGTAGTGATACTGTAGGATTGGGAAATCTTAGCGGGAAGATGTTTTTGACACCTTTCTCCTGGATAATTACAGTCCATCACCTTCTATTGGCTCTTAAAAAATGCAAAAATACATTACAAGATGGATGTAATTCTATATGGTGGTCACTAGAAAACCTCAAAGTACAAGATGTTTGTGTATTAAATAGTCGTCGCAGCTTGGATCAAGTCTGGGGCATATTAAGAAGCAGTGCTGTCCATGAGAATCTGCTGAGACTGCTTGTAGTTATGCCCTGTCAGATGTCTTCCAGCTAAGAGAGTATCTTCTCGAAGAGCACTTCTAAGCATACTGTATGGCCAATATCCATCCAGTGACCAGTTTGTTTCACAAGGCCGGGTACCCATTGTATTGAGCACATTATGCAGACAAAACAGATTGTTCCATGTCCTCTGGGGATCAGATTACTTTAAGAAATAAAATAGACACCAATACTAGAAGCTTAACAGCAATAACTGCCGTGAATGCCCTCCTCTATTAAACAATGGACAGAAGGAATCCTATTTGCTTACGGTAGCTTCCATTAAGTTACCAGAGTACTTATACATATTACGCATGATACTCAAATACAAGAGGAATTACACTAGGTACGGGATAGTCAACTATATTGATGCAGTCACTTTCCGGAGCAACCTTGTTTAGTAGATGTGTCAGCGGAAAACAAACATGTGCACACGATTAAGAGTTCATGTAACAAAATTATTGTCACAATTCTTGAATGGGTTACAGTTTGGCCTATACGATGTAATAGTTGGTGCTAAGAAAGAAAAAAATGAATGGACCATAAATTAGGAGTTCTGGCAGGACGTAAGGTCACTATATGGAAATTATGCAATTGTTTCCAATTTGGTTCACGGTTCTGAGCTTTTGATTGAGGGACAGTGCAGGGGAAAAAAATACACATAAACATAGGTGGGCAATTATTACTGTCAATTCACCCTGGTAAATAATAGGATCCTGCAGTTAATTCATTATAATTTAAAAGCAGTTCTGCAGCAGAAAAGCTTGACGTTGGTGTCTGATAGGAAAAACTCTCGTGTGGGTTCATAAGAAAAGTTCTAGTAGGGAGAGATCCGCAAATCAATAGTGAAGAAACAGGAAAAATTCCACTGCGTTTGCCTGTATAGGGTTGGTGCTGTGGTCGTGTATAGTAATAGATAGAATACTGCCACACCAAAAATGTAGATACTTACTCTGGTTCAGGGGAAACTGTCATAGATTCTATAGGGTACTTAGGAAAATAGTATTGATCAGGGCCCGCGGATTTTTCCATAGAATTTATTGTGGTCAGAACAGCAGGAAGTTTCAACGTCAGCGAGGTTTTTTTTCAAGTGACTGGCATGAATTGAGTAGTATTGAACGTGTATATATATATTATATTTGTTTTTTTTTTTAGTTACAGTAAAATAGGAAAGAACAGAGAATGCTACTAATTCGTAGGTTCTTTGTTGGTTCTCTGTTACCAGAGCTATACTGGGAGAAACCAATGACTAAGTCTGTTTATTTTTTTGTCCAATCCACTAATTACAGGGGGGTTCTGACCCAAACACAGAGAACCAATGGGTACACTACCACCCCCACTAGAGACAGGGAGCGCAAACTTTCCCTGCTGCGGCACCCCTGTCTTGCGCCTCGGTGGGGTCACTCCCCCCCCCCTACCCCAGCTTGGAGCTGCGCAAATAACGCTGCAGGGTCACGCGAGTCACCGTGACCCACGGCGATCATTTGGCGCGGTGTGACGTTCATGACCACGGAGTCATTTGACGAAGCATGGCCATGAGATGCGTCACAGAGAGGGCTGAATCATGGTAAGTAGAAAAGCTGCAGAGGGCCAGACACTTAATTTAAATGCCTCGGGGAAGAAGCAGGTGCCTTCTGACAACGTCGCGCACCCCCGCCCCAAGAAAATCTCCACGCCCCTCCCGCCCCCACGGTTTGCACACCCCTGCACTAGAGGGCGCTAAAATGGTTTCACCATCGCATTGTGTTTCAACCTTGTATGGCTTTGTTCATGTTGTGATACCTTTAATGACCCAACAAGATAAGTTCCTCATAGATGAAATTATACCTGCACAGAGCTTCCAACTTCACAGGGGTTCTCCATATAATCCTGGAAGTATACAACGATGTGCTTAAAATTTAGCCTGCTTCCCTACACTTTTGGGAATGGGCCTTAAATAAAAAGAGTCTGCAGCAAAATTCCTGTTAACCCATTACGCTGAATAATGATTACATGTATTATCCTGCTCTATTACTGAGCTGGCACGCTTCCACAAATTTGAACCATTATCAATGTTCTGGTTTCACCGAAAGGCCATATTTAATGGTTGAATGCCATGAAAATGGCTATACAGTGTTCCCAATCAAACATCACATATCACAAATATATCTGGGTACAGAATGCGTGGTCCTCCAAAGTGGATAGGAAGAAGGCGGCGCATTGCAACTCAACGGTTGCTGGATCGCTAAACAGTTACTTGATTTGGAAAAACTGCCATATGTAACAAAAAGGATCTTGAGAAAAATCTCTCAAAGGACTATATACAATATATAACAAAAACGTATAAGTAAGGAACACTCAAAAAAATCTATAAAGAAAAAGATTCAATAGGCACTTACTGTCCCTGCTCGCGCAGTGGAAATGACCAGAATTATGTCCGCACTCCGAAAATAATCACAGAGCCACGCACCGCCAAGTTTAAAGTCTGAATGTTTTTCCATCAAAATACTACAAAGTTAATAACCTGACGACGTTTCGAGCGCACACGGTCCTTTGTCACGTTGGTGATAAAGCCAGTAGGTTCGAAACATCACAAAGCTTTTAACTGTGTAGTATTTTGATGGACAACATTCATATCTTTTATACTTGGCGAGTGGCAGTCGTTCTCTTGACCTGATATATATGTCCACGGAGACTTCAAATTAGAAAGTATAAAGATTACATTTAACACATCGATGAGATACAAGCATAACATCTGAGCGACGTTTGAACAACACCAAGATGACTTGAATAAAGGTCTGCTAAAGTGTGTTGCTCAAAACCCTCACGTTTTCATTGTTTGTATCTCATGAGTGTTACAAAAAAATGTATCTAAATTTTCTAATTCTTGAGTGTGGGGACATTTTTATTTTTTAAATTTTTTGACCGGAGAGGTGAAATGGATTGTCCAGCAGAGCACTAATCCTACAGCCTAAATTTCTATTCTCATTCTTTTATCTTCATTAGTGCTTTCATCAAATATATCTATATATATATATATATATATATATAATATATATATATATATATCTATTCATAATATATATATCGATATATTGTGATGCCACACACCCACGTTGCAGTCTCTTTTAGTCCCAATGTAGCCAGGAAAAACACTAGAATTCTTTATAATGGGGTTGTTCTTTAAGGGATTAAATCATATTAAACAGGCCTCACTGTCCCTTTAAATCGCAAATAAAAAACCCAATAACATAAACTCCTACTCCTCTTATGAACTAAGGATAACGCTTATAGTGGGCCGCGCCAGAAGACGACTGGAACGTCAGGCTACGGTGTGCTGAGAAAAATCAATTGAGATGACTTCCAGCGGATCGCGACCAGGTCGTGTTGCTCCGCGCGTCGCACTTACTATAATAAGTACGCGAAGGCGGCAATGCATTTGTTTAACGTCGCTCGCTGTCGCCCAGCACTATAAGCTCAGCCTACTGTAATTCACTTCAAACCTTTAAACGACAGCTGGACAATATACTGGTTCCCAGCAAAAAATACTGAGCCCCTGCACCTATCCCTCGGCAACAATGTATTTCACCTTCTCTTACCAACCACCTATGTTTTTTCCTGTATCTTTCCTTTGGCTGACCCCCTTCCTCACCGTCGCTCCTCTGTTTCCCATTCCGTTCTGATTCAACCGATCACGTCCTTTCAACCGCATCTCTCCCGCTACTATCCTACTTGACAGCTAAGATTGTAGCTTACGACCTCCTGTAACATTACGTGAACATAGGGCTTGAGCTGAGCGACGTCCCGCTTCGCAGATCCTCTTTCTGCGTTTTCTGATCCCCGCCATCGAACCGCATCACCGGGGAAGACGGCGCCAGACCAGTTAGTGCATTGTGAGGGCGGTGGCGGGGATAAGGCGGGGATGAGGGAGGCGGCGCAGTGACGTCGCGGGCCAATCGTTGCAACGTCAATTACCGAGTTCAACGTCACGGCGCCGGGTAGTTTACACTGCCTCGCGCTGATTGATGTTTGTCAGCCGACCAGCGCATCTGGAAAAACGATTTTCGCGTTGGCTGAAAAAATCCCACGCGTCAGCACAAATGACGGACGCTCGCGTGAAGCGCGCTCCACAGGCATCATCATTGATGATGCACGGGGGCTCAGCGCGGCGCTGTCCGCGTGCTCAGCACGGCTTCCCGTGCTTTGGACGCAGCTAAAAACAGTCTCTCTCTGTTGATTCTCAGTATGTCTCTCATACTGGCAGCTTCTCTGTAGGTCAGCTTCCTGACTATTCAACCAGGCTGATTAGAGGCAGTTCAGCTGATGAAGCTAAAGATTAACTCTCTGAGAGCTGTAAAAGTCCTATGACTGGCCCTATTCTAGCCCTAGAGGGCAGTGTTGGTATCACAATATATATATACAGTATATGTCACTGAAAGTAAGGCACTCCTATAATTACTCTTTGCCAAGGTGTCACGGATATGTGAAGGTATATATAGCATAAAAGCAAAATGGATTCAATAAGTGGAGGTTTATTTACACAGTGATCGACATTTGGTTGACAAGAGTATCAAAAGACATAAAGATCCCAACGGTGACCGAAACATGATCACTGGTAAAATTTAGCCACTTAAGGAAGGTCCAAGGTAGATCAGGCGAGGAAACTATATATATAAAACAATATATATAACACATATATATAACATAATTAAACACATATATATACAAAGTAAAGAAACACAACAAGCGTATAAAAGTAAAAAAGAAAAGAGAGTATATATATACTATATATATACACAGTATCGTATCATCTTTCAGCATATGCTTTTAAGCTATCGGCTCTCTAAGTGAAGGCTTTAAGAGATTTCAGACTCTGGTTTTGATTTCTCTCAAAGCTTGGAGGAGGGCCAGTAGAGCTCTTAAGGGAGTTCTAATCACACTGGGTTGGGTCTTTAAGAGCTTTTTTAATTTGAGTAAGCCTTGATAATCAAGTCAAAAGGCCTGTTAATTAAATAGCCTATTTCAGAGGTGTTTCTGACATTTCTTAAGAATAACTGAACAAGGTGACCAGAAATTTAATGTGAAAAAATATCAAGAAAGATTTTTTTAGCCAAACAATCAAATAATATGTCTGTCGTTTGAAACGGGGTAAAGGTAAAAGGTGGAATCCTTCATTCCTTCAAGTTAAGAGCTGGATATGTAAATCACATTGGCTCCGTTACACACAGAAATGAGTCAGCCTAATTACCAGTAGTGGGCCCCCCTGCAAGCTCTCCATTAATTGTTATAGAACTTTATTAACTATAACAAAGAAAGGTTCTCATGTGCTTGAGCGTATTGTTACTAAGCTTCCAATTTCTTCACCACTTGCCAACGCTCTGATTTTAGCATCAGTAGTCTTAGGTGCGGCCCCCAGTGTCGGCAGCTGCACGCGCGCCTGATAGCGTGTGCAGCTGTGTAAACCGTGATCTATCGGTCGTGTGGCTGAGCTGCAGGAGATTGCGACAGGGAAAGGGGGGGGATAGCGGGGGCGCGGCCATGATGTCACCAGGCTGCTTAGCCCTCATGGCTGAGCCGCCAGGGGGGGCGTGGCCAGCACTCCGTCACCAGTTTGAAGGCAATTTTATTGTCTTCAGAAATCTAGTCGAGCAACGCAGCGAAATTGTGCGCCAAGGCAGCTAGTGGGCCAGGCCCCATTGACGGGCGGGGTTCTTGTTCCTGCAGCGCACGCCATAGCATGTACTGGGGACCAAGCCTTATAAAACGTTAGTGGAGTCTCATTGAAAGATTCACAGCATCAAAGGAAAGGGTCTTACAGTAGGGAGTTATAATGGGGAATTCATTACCCCTGCGGACTCTGATGGCAGATTACAATATATCTCTCAAAAAAAGTTGGACCTCTCTTTAGAAAGGAAATATGTAGATGATAAAATCATTGCAATGTATGTGCAGTAGCAGCACGTGTTGTGCCATTTTGAGATGGGGTGACAACTAAGTAGAATTGTTTCTCACTATACAATCCAACGTCAATCCGATCCCCGAGGTTCTGATATTTCAAGGCCAAGGGAAGATTGCAAGCTCCACATTATTGCCTCAGCTTCCACACACAAGGCACCCAGGAAACGCAAGGCACCAGGAAACGCAAGGCACCCAGGTTTTCCTGTCCTCAGGCCCAGACTTCCCGATCTATGGCAAGCGAGTAAGTTTAGGTTTGGCATGGTAGAAATGACAAGAACCGTAATATTACACAGCCTCTTATTTTAATGGCCACAAAGTAGCCTGGAGATGTTAGTAAATTACACTGTTATCACTCTTATTGTTATTATTACTTTTCTATATTGTTTGGTTGGATGACAAGGGCATTAAAAAAATAAGATTAGTGACGTGGTTTGAGGTCATCACGAGTCAACAGTAACCCTGTTACTGACTAAGACTCCTAACTTAATGAGAAAACACCAGTTACATCAACACTAACTTCTCAATATGTATTTTTCTTCCATTTTTTAGGTTGTGAAGTAGCAATTTTATTCCCAATGAGATCACCCAAAATCTATGCAAGTGTGCACCCTGCGGACATGACCTTCCGGCCTTCACTGCCTGCGTATGGGTTAAAGTGACAGAGAGACTGGACAAAAACTGTTGTGTTCTCCTACGGCACCAAACGAAACGGTATGAAATTCAGTGTATCTGGACCGGCAGGATGCCGTGCTAGTTGTAGGTGGGTGACAAGAACAAAGTGACTGCAAGGCATGTGACAACCCCAGGCAATGGTCTCACTTGGTGTGGACGTGGAGCTCGGTTGTGATGGTACAGCAAACAATCTGGGCCAACGGTGAGATCAGTGCTACTTCCTTTGAAGTGGGCAAAGGGTCATGTATCCCTCCTAGAGGGAGTTTGCAGCTTGGCAAGAAAAGAATGGTTGCGTTAGGAGGACGAGGGTTGATGAGATATTATCCTTCTCTGGAAAGGTCACCGGCTTCAATGTATGTAGGATAGAGTACTCGTGAGGAGGAGATCGTGACAAAGACTGGAAGCAGAAGAGCTTGTGGTATCCGGGGTAATATTGTTGGTTGGGGAACCACAGAAATCTGCCACATGGGGGATCTCAATATATTCACTAGTTTTGGTAGATCTCAAATGTAGCCGCGTCTTCCATCAAATGCATTTGGTTGATGAGGCTACATTGAGCTTTTACAACGTAAGCGTCTACACCAGGGGAGGCCAACTCCAGTCCTCTAGGGCCACACCAGATTAGGTTTTCCGGACATCACTGCCTCAGTCTTTGACCTAGCCATGGTTGAGCCACCTGTGCTGATGAACAGCGATACCTGAAAACTGACTGGTGGTGGCCCTGGAGTGCCTAGAGTTGGCCATCCTGCCTAAACACTTAGTAAGGCCTCAAAACTAATGTGTTCTATTTAAGCTAAGTTTACTTTGGAAAGGATATTCTGATTGATCTAACTTACCAGAAAACACAAAAACACCATGTGCTTCCAATACGGCACATTTAATTTGATATTACTGTACTATTGCCACAATAACTGAAAAAATAGGATAAAAGTAACAGTGAAACACCAAACTAATAGCCTGACCGGATTACCCTCGATCATTTGTTTAATGTGAATGCACATATGCAGCCTAAAATCAAGTACACTCATAAGTCTAATTATAACCACTTGTTTACTCAACCATTATGTGTATTATATACTTACTACTGTATTATATTGAAATTGAATTGTATAGAAAGAATTGCCATAGAACTACTGTATTTTGTAAAATTACAAGACATAACTAAATCTCTATCACACTGTTACAAGTTGCCTATTTTAAATGAAGATATGAATACAAATATATAATCATTACTGTACGTTTACATGCTTTTCACAGAATTATAATTTTTTTTGAATCAGCTTATGGTCAGATTATATATATCACCAAGACACAGTTATTAGAAGACGCTTACTTGAATACTAAAACACGATGTTCTGGATGATGCTATTTCAAGAGACAAATCTACAATTATTTATTACTGCCACTATGAAAACAAATCTGTTAACTTACTCAACGTGTATTCAGTTCACCTATTTTTAAGTGTTTTCAGTGATTTTGAAAAAAAAAAAATTTCTACCAAAAGAAATTAAATTATTTTTTATTTTGAGAAGTGCGGTTTCAATTCTTTGCAGCTTTTAAAAGGGGGTACTCTGAACTAAAATTCACAGGTTAGGTGTTTGGTGAAGAATATTACAATATGTGTTGGTAGGCTGTGGTTCCTAGTAGGCGGTTAGTAGAGAGACGGTAAGAGTGACAACAAAAAAAGCCAATTTCTGGTAGAGTAGGGTCATTATTCCATTTTCTTCAGAAGAAAACCCAGATGAACATACTTAAACAATATTACTGGAGTTACAGCGTTCTTCCTCTAGTGTCATTTCTAAAAGCACATTTCTAAATTTCTCATTTTGAGATATTTAACCTTTTTATTTGCAGATGTTTAGGCTTTCAGTTAGGGTTGCCAGATGGCTTCTCCAACAGTACTGGACTCACATGGTGAAAGGTGCGTCAGGGCACTATGTCCAGGGAGGAAAATACTGGACCATGTCCAGTATTACAGAAAACTTCTATTTTTACTGGACCAGAGTATCCAAATACAGGAAGTCCAGTTCAATACCGGACACCTGGCAACCCTATTTCCAGTGCAGGGTTTGGCAGCACCAGTGTCATGTCCGCTCCTAGAGCAATCACATGACCCTGCGGTTCCTGGATACAGGAAATGCCAGTGGAGGAATCTATCTTCAGTTCTGATTGGGCTGGATTTCTTGGCGTGCTCAGCTAATCACCCCTAGAAAAATGAGCATTTGCCTGTCACATACCTGCGATGTCAAAGGGCACTGAAAAGGATAAACGGAAACATAGCCTGTGCACTGAGCTTGCGAGTGGCTAGTTGGTAATCTTGTGAATACAGCTACTGTACTTAAAAATAAACATGCACTAATAGTTTTTCACCACTCATTTATCTAATGTTGACCACCCTATTACAAACAAAGGTCACTTTTAGGGGGATCTTATCACCTGATCGAGCATGAATGTAGAACCACCACAAGCAGAGTTTGGGTTTAAAACTAGCGTCTTTGTCTCTTTAATTTATGTTTTACAGGATTTTACAGAAAAATAGAACATAACAAAAAAATAATTGTAGGAGCTCTTTTAAACATAAGGAAGATTTGAATACCTGTTGATGGCTCGCCATTTTCCAAAAAAAGTGACACAAAGAAACTGTATGCAACCCCTTGTATCTGCTCTCCAGCCTGTGGTCACTCTCACGCTGACCACTTTCCCCCCATGGAGAGCCCAAAGCAATTGCATCCAAGCTCTTTATATCTCTCACTACAAGGGATTCCAGATGAGGCTTGTTAAGAAGCCCACGGCTTCAACCCCTTAAGTAACGGATGCAAAATACTGGTTCTCTATTACTTTTCCCCTTTGCTAGGTCTAAAAATGACACCTACAGATGTAGCTTGACTTACTGTCTTCGGTCGTGCCGCTGCCACCAATGGTCATGTGACTGTGGCGGTCGCACAAAAGTATTAACACACGGGGGTCCCATTGAGAAGCATGGACCCCTTGCAGCTCCATCGCGAAGACACGGTCAGCGTGTTTGTACGCGATGCTGAGGACAGCAAGTCTCGCTACATCTGTATTAGCTATGCAAAAAATGCTAGAAAATATAAATACATGTATGAAAATAACTGATGAAATAACAATAAAACAGTGAAATGTTTGAAAAGATCCATACCATACATGCAATGCAAACTACTCACTGTATATATATAATGTACCCAACAGAGGGGCAGTAAGCTTAGTAGATAGAAATTCACACAGTTCTATCACAATCGTAGAGATTTCAAGTTCATCATTGCAATAAATAAAATACTATTGTGGGGCATTTGCATGTTCGGCAGGTCTGCAACCTGACTTTCTCATTATCGCTTAGCAAACAGTGCTTCCACTGCAGCAAGGGATTCTGGAAATGACATGCAAAGAGCCCACAGTGTGTCACTCTTTTACTACTTATCATGTTAAAATGGCTTAGAAGTTGAGGGTGACTCACTGTGAGCGTCATTGCATGTCATTACCCAGAATCCTGGTGCAGTGGAAGCACTGTTTGCTAGAGATAATGGGGAAAGACAGCAGACCTGTGTGAGACGTGCAAATGCACCAAAGTGGTATTTTTATTTGACGTGCACTGTACGGGGGAGGGGTTTTGTCACTTTTTTTACCTACAGTACCATAACTTTTTAAATGTCGGTCCAAAACCCCCAAAAATAGGACTTGCATAATGATTGGTTTGTTACCGAATACAATGGTCCTTGGTATCCGTCGGAACGGCTTATCCGACGCTCACCGCCGCGATTAACATGGACCCGCAATCTGGCGGCACGTTATCCGACAGCGGTTTGGCGGATGGATTCCGGTGGTAACGAGGACGCCTGTCTGTGCAAATCTGGCACTTTAATGAGTCAAAAGTAGACAGGAAATACAATTGTACCTTGAAGGATACTGTTTAGTATTGCGTCTGTGTGATCCGCCAGCAGATCTGCTTTGGCAATGGCTACACCAGCGACAGATAACTGACATGTTTCACACATGTCCTGTTCCTCTTTGGAGGAATCTCACTGCTACTGGGACAGCTAACGACATAACTGTAGTCGTTATAGTTCTGTGAATTTAAAAGAAAGAATATATAAATGACGCTGATATGATTTCAGACATCTAAATACCATTTGTCTGAGCAAACCAGTCCAACATACTTCCGATCACCCTTATTATGATTTCAATTGGATAGTTGCCATTAAAGCAGCAGTCCCAGTGGACCATGTTTTTTTCTTTTACCTAGCATTGAAGAAGGGGTCCCTGAGTGAACCCCAGTTAATTTCAGCTCCAGGGACCCCCTGTTCATGAGATACTCCCTCCGTCAGGGTGCCGTTAGCAGTCCAGCTAGGCCAGCTGGGGTTCGTGTAATGGCAGCGTTCAAAGCTCCTGCGTTCCTCTGGCCAATAGGAAGCTGGGACGTCATCTGGTGCGGCTTCCTATTGGCCCATGTGGCCAGAACCTTTAAACAGCGTGAGATACTAGCACCCCATACAGAGGTAAGTACTATCTCGGGAGCAGGGGGTCCCAGGAGCTGAAATTAATGAGGTTCACTCAGGAGACCCCTGCGTCAATGCTATGTTATAAAAATCTACTGGTTTGCGGCATTAAATTGGATAGTTGCCTTTAAAAGCTGAATACAATTTTCAAGAGAAAATGAATAAATAGTGAGTAAATTGCAGCCAGTCTAACAGTAAATAACTAGTTCACAGTTCTGATCTTTGGAGCAAAATTTCCAGTGGGGAGCAAAAATTACATCAAGAGCACAAATCCCAAGATTGAATTGCAATCACAGGCTTGATACGAATGGAATATAATCTACGAATGAATATGATCCCCTGGTTGGAAACCCCCCAAACTATATGTACTGTAGTGAAATAACAAACACACAGAACCCCAGCAAGCTCTTTTTGGGAACCCCTAAGCCCCCACAAAATATATATGTATGTAAGTGTGAAAAAGGAGAGCTAATGAGCGTGGCAAATGTATACAACAAGCGACAGAGAAGCCCAATGCTACATCCAATATGACAAAAAATACACAGTAAAATACTTATTAGTCTCTTGAAAAAGGGTCATTTAGTTTAACTGTACGTGAAATAGTCATGTTTAACTGGTTTGCAGGGTGCTACTTTTCAAGATATCTCAGACCCCTATTTAGGCATGATGTGACATATAAAAACACTCTAAAAATGTAATGTGTCTCATGTGAATGTGTACACCGTAAAAATGCAAAAAGAGCTCACCTGCAGCAGAATGCAGCTCGTGATGTCGGATGCAATCTTTGCAGGGGGGTGTCTTCATCCTTTGGCTGATTTCAGATTGTATTCCAAACATGACTCCAAAGTGACACTAAAGCGTTACTGTGCTTTTCAATGGATTCTGTTTCTCGAATTGCCGTTGTGATCCGAGTGATGCAGATCTCTACCACGCGTTGGTCATTGTTGTTGGTTTGTGTATCCTATTTTAAGCATAAAAAGTTACACGGCACAAAAAAAAAAAAAAAAGCAGGTGAGTCTCAAAAACACGGCAAACATCATCGGAAGTGTGAGTCACGGGGTGGCTCAATCAAATGCACAACATATAACATATACATCAACCACGTGCAAAAGTACTTAACATGTGAAAATGATGTTACGTGCCGCGTCAGGCGGAATGTGAGCGAACTCGAGCGCTGTGACGTCACGCGCTGATGCTTCTGGGCCGATTCCTGGCCTGCAGGGTTGCACGATGGGGGGGCGTGGCGAGGGCGTGCCGGGGCGTGTTTGTGATGTCACGTGAGCGGTCGTCCATTGGCGAACCGCGCAGTGACCAGGGAAAGCAACAAAGACAAAATATGTTGTGTCTGCACACATCGCACCTAACCACTGCTCATGTGCATGCGAGCGCAGTGGGTGCTACAATTCAGTTTCATTGTTTTGAATGCGCAGCTCGCTCGCTCTCAGTCTGGACGCGGCCTAAGAGACAAGGATGATAATAAGGGTGGGGTGACAAGATTTCAAAAGTAAAATTCGGGATACATTCAAATTATCTATAAACCACATTAATCACTGAAAATAAATATTATAATGGTTGTTTGTCCAATAGCGTCCCCATTTGGCTGAATTATTATTTATCAGTTTCCTAACATAACACAAAGTTCGTGTGTAGCAAAATGGCGGTTTGTTTTATATAATAAAGTGTTAATTCGAGTTTATCAAATATTTAAAATGTTACTCTTTGATAGGATCGCTCACATAAAACATGCAGTGTATATTTTTACAGTTTTAGTGTTTTAAGTGAGTCCAAACAGGGCAAAGCTACTGTAAATAAAAACGGGACATTTGAAGGATTTTTTCCGAAAATTGTGGACAACCGGGGACATTAATGAAAATCCCGAATGTCCCGGCTAAACCAAGATATATGGTCACCCTAATAATAAGTCACCTTGAGTTGGATGTAATCTTCCAACTAAGGTGACTTATTATTATTGTGACCATATATCTTGGACGGTTGCAACTTGGGACAAACACACTCTAGGGCGATCATGGGGAATGTCTTGGTGTCCTGGCAACGGGTCAAGTGCCTGGCCAGGCTCACACATGGAATACCTGGAACTCCTGTTTGGTTTGGAAAATCGCAAGCAAAAGCCAAGAAAGTCAATCTTACCATTTGATAGTTGGAAAAGCAGAGACCAGGATGGGAGTTATCACTCCACCGGTACCAATTCAATCAACCCAGCAAGTGGATAAAAAGAATTATCACCTACCAAAAACCCATTGTTTCTGCTCAGATAATATTTTGCAGCTTTACAGGACAACATTTGTAGCTTGTAGATTAGAGACGGTGAATTATTTTTTTTTGCAAATTTGAATCTGACAGTTCTTTGATCGCGGACCACTCTCCAAAAGTGAAATCGCAATGCAGATTCCCCTCCCCCCCCCGCCCGCCCACAGCCAATAAAAACCCATTCCCAGATATGTGAGAGAGTGAAGCG
>WSYH01011041.1:0-21781 GCA_036426205.1 Ascaphus truei
GTGCACCTGTTGGCAACAGGACTCCTGAGTCTCCCGCATGATGTTGTGTGGGGAATGTCACCCAGACAGGCAGCTGAGGTAGTGTGCTAGAGTCCTACCTATATACAGTGCAGCGCCTCCACCTCATCAAGATCTCTGCATCCGCAAGGAGATGGTTCTGATGAGGAACTCCTTCTCAGTGCCTTCCTCTGTGGAGTAACTTCACACTCACACATGGGGGTTTTGATGAATAAGGCATCTTTATTGGTGGTATAGGCAGACTGCCCCTCGCAGCAAACAGCTTAGCCGCTCATCTCTCTGCTGCACTCCATCTGGAAGGTTCCTCCTTCTCCTAATGGAGTTGCTTTCCACCTCTCCCCTCAGGGAGATTCACCAACTTGTCTCTCTTGAGCTGCACAGACTCCAGCTCTTGCATCACACACTGCAACACTGTTGCAGACCTCAACATGACTCTCCTGAACAGTCAGAACACCAACTGAACTGCTAACTTTAGGCAGTGCTATGTCTTATTTCACCTCCAGAAAACAGACACCCTCTGTGTCACTAACCGTGGACACAAAGCATGTTGTCACTTCCTTTGGGACATATGACACCTCATCAGGGTTTGAGGGCAAACCTCCATGATTGTTACTGGCAACCCTGCATACTTACCAGGATTACTGCCAGCATGAAAGAGATATGTACACCAATTTTACACATGGCTACACTTATAAATGCTGAAAAATATAGAATAACAAATATACTTCATTTCAATTGTGCCCATAGCCAGACAGTATATTTTCTGCCGAATCCTTTTAAAAAGTAAAATAAAATAAACAGATGAGAAAATCTATGTATATTATATTTATATTGAGCCAACGATGAACACAACACTTTACAAAATAGATATAAGATTACAGGGATTTAAAATACAATAAGTGAATCAAAAATATAAACAATAAAAGAAAATTAGTTCATTCTCCCGGAGAGCTTACAATCTAAGTGACGTTATCATTGTTAAACTCACTGGTTTAATAGTTTGGAATAACTCATATGTGAGCTTATTGTTACCCTTCTATGGGGCCTATTCTAGTAGCTTCAATAAGTGAGTTATTGATGGTTTTGGGCATGTCTCGAGTGAGTTTGCATGTGTAGCTATTCAGAAAGCTCCGATAACATGCCAACTCGCTCGAGACCTGCTTCTTCCCGATCAATAGCTCTCCCGCTCACTAAAACTGAGCAGTAGCTTAAAAAATGCTCAAACTCGCATTTTTGGAGAAATCGAGAAAGTCGGGTAGCTCCGATATGCACACCGCAGCTGCAACTCACACATTCTCATCTGGTGGCGAGATGGGATCCGCGTTGTGACTCTGATGGAAAAAAATAATTCTTAGTACATCGGATTGAAGCCGGGTGTCTCTGGAGCTGACAGACATTAATAGCAGCTCCAGAGACCCCCTGCATCCATACTATGTAGTAAAAATACATTTACATACATACGGCTAACCACCAAGGTAATGAAAGGGTTAAATACCAGTGTCCCGTTTATTGGGGGTAGAGAGGGTGGATGAAAGTGGTATTTGACCCGTGCTGGGTGTTCAGGCCTACCGGGAGGGTTGCGGGAAGAGTTAACCCCTTCATTACCTTAGCGGATACCGCTAAGGTAATGAAGTTGCTAACTCCTCCCGCTACCCACCTGGTAGGCCTAAACACCCACCCTGGGGAAACTACCCACTTCAGCCACCCCCTCTTCCGCCAAGAAACCAGGTACTCTATTTTAACCCCTTCATTACCTTAGCAGCTAGTCGCTAAATGAATGCAGCTGTTTTTATTTTATTTTACTAACACAGTTTGGAAGTAGAGGGTCTCCAGAGCTGAACCGCATTCATTTCAGCCCCGGGGACCCCTGCTTCCCGAGTTACAGGCTTTGGTATGGGGTGCCGGTATCTCCCTGCATTGTTTAAATGTCCCACATCACATGACCAGGACTTTAAACTTTGCAGAGATACCGGCACTCCATACCGGGGCCTGTAACTCGGGAAGCAGGGGGTCCCCGTAGCTGAAATGAATGCGATTCAGCTCCGGAAAGCCCCTGCATCAATACTGTGTTATTACAATAAAATAAAAACAGTGCGATCACCTGTAAGAGTTGTGCAGCGAGATGCAGCTCTCTCTGTGCAGCTCTTACAGGCTGCAGGCTGATCGCAGGGGCAGAACTTAGAAAAGACAGAGCTAAAACACACTGCTATCCTGAGCGGTATCGCATGTTCCTACCTCACCTCACCTCCCTGAATACCGTGATAACACAAACGTCAGACCGTGAAGTAGGGTCATGCCAAAATGTTCGATTTGGCAGTGATTTTATCTAAGCTACCTCAGAGCCTTTCCCATTAGATTTGTAGGTTTCGGTATTCTGTCAGCCCTTCTTGCGTGTCCAAACAGGGCGGAAAATATTTTTTTAGAAGCGGTTTCATGCCAGTTCTGTAATTCCGGGCAGAATGGCCAAAAAGGCATAAAACTCACATTATTTCCAAAGTCGCTGGAATTTAAGTAGCTAATTCACTTCAAACAAACTTTCTCCAGAGCATGAGAGAGAGAGAGACCTAATTTAGTGGAGTCTCTCATATGGAGAGACACCTGGGCTCAGAAAAGATGCCTGGGAGATATGCTTACTGTATGAGATATGCAAAGTATATTTAAATGACTCACACCCATACCTCATATTTCCATAAGACAAGGCCACTTCTGATTAAGGGGGTACTGGTGTCAGGCCGAACAGGATCAGAACCCACACCTAACTCTAGCTTTGAACTAAACCAGTTGCTGCAGCATTCTTTTGAGCTCTACTGCTCCCACCTGTAGCCCCCTCCCCCTGGCTTTCTTTTAAAGCAGACCACTCCACTTCCACTTCCTGGTTGCCAGTTCAATGTGCCTTGTGCACAAAAAGGAGCACACCTGAGACACATGGGAGTTGTGTGACACTGATGCTTCCTAGTGTAGCACCCTTGGGGGTATACTATTTTATGTTATGGGGTTATACTATTTTATGTTATGGGGTTGATGGTTCCTAGAAGGGGTTAATTATAGTTAACAGTCTCCTATTCCCTTAGGTGAAACTGCTGGGCAGACACATAGCCACCTCCAGAAGGTGCCTTGTATGTCACTAGTTAAGGATAATTTGTAGAAGGTTAACCCTTCCACTATTAATCATAGTGACTATATGGCTCTGGCCATGTTCCACTCACAAAAGGGAATGGACATGTACTCCTAAGAAGATTTTGTAAACAAGGGCCTGGGAGTATCACCTTAGAATTACTAGGGGGTGAGACTCTTTTGTTTTGTCAGATGTGATAGGGTGTAAGCTCTCATGTCAGAGTGTACCGTGCCTAGGGATTCCAGTGAGGTGGGAACAGCCATCATTCAATTAATGGAGTGTAACTTTACCATACTACAAAGTGGAAAATATGTACCTCTTTGGGGAAATACTGAGCAGCTCTAAGGAACAAGCTATATTTATATGTACAGGGTATGTGTTCCTGCAAATAAAGTAACAGAGAAGTTCCTGGCGCCCTCTATTATTGCTCACCATACCAGCCCTGCATGAATTCTAGCACTCTGAGAACAAGGTAAGAGAATCACCTACACCCCTATAGAGACATTAGGATGCTTTGGTGTGGCCTCTCTTCTGTTGGCCGGGGGTAGAGGTGTTACCCTAGCATCTGGTTTAGTTCAATGCTAGAGCTGCTGCCCACAATAGCAGAGGTTGTGTGCTCTGATCCTGTCGCACCTGATACCAGTTCCCTCTTCATCACACTGGGCCTTAGAGTTGTCAGTATAGGTCTCATGGAAATATTTTGTGGGTGTAACTCATTTAAATATACTTTTCATAACTCATTAGCATATATTATATATATATCTATATATATATATATATATAGTATCTATATTCTCTAATATATATATATATACATACATACATCTCTATACTATATATAATACATATATATATATCTCATAATATATATACATATATATACACACACATATATTTTATATATATATAAAAAGAAAGACAATATTAAACAAGTGTGTAAACTGTGAAATCAATAATCATAGATAAACATAAAAATATATATGTGCATATAGGACCAAAGTGAATAATGAACAAATAAAATACACTAATGTCCACATGTAGAGTCCAGAAAAAAGTAAATATGGCACATCACCAATCTAGAACAATGTCCTGTACCACAGAGAATAGTCAATTCCACAGAGTGGGGGGCTGCTCTTGTAAGGAAGTATCACTTCCAGTAGAGAAAAATCTAAAAAAAACAAGAGGAAAAAGCGCACATACCCTAGGGCACTACCATAAAAAATACAATTTATTAAAAAGAACGGGAGACAAATGTCCACTTACAAGAATAAAAATAAAACCGAGCTTAGAATAGAACCCGGTTACCAGCAACCAGCTGGATACTCTATCAGCTGAAGAACACCTCAATGAACGCAGCTCTGTAACAGGAACAGGGATCCCACGGACCTATACTTTTGTGCACAGACATCCAAATTGGAACAAATCAGTCTTCATAGGCGTCTGTGTGATTGCGCACACACTGACAGGATATTCGGAGTCCGCGTTGTAAGGGGAACCCCGATTCAGTCGGTGATCAGCTGTTTGCAGGAGATCCTTGTGCACGGCTCGGCTCACTCCACTGAAACAGCCCTCACTAAAATAACGAATGACCTCCATGCTGCCAAAGACAGAGGTCATTACACTCTGCTCATATTACTTGACCTCTCTGCAGCGTTTGATACTGTGGACCACCCTCTTCTCCTTCACATTCTCCATTCTCATAGAAATCGTAACAAAGCTTTATCCTGGATCTCCTCTTACACTGGCGACACACTTTATTCGAGCTTGGCTAGTCCCACGAATTCGGGTATACCCGGGTGTATTGAGGTTTGTGACTGTTTTCTGCCCGAGTGCATTGAGTTATTTTCCAAGCAGGGATTGAAGCATTTTATTCCCGCTGGCTGCAATACTGCACAGTATATATATATATACTGCATTACAATTCATGAATTTATGCCATCTGGTAGACACGCGAAGCATTGCAGCCTATTAAATCCTAATCATTATCATTTAACAGATCAGCCGCCGATCAGCCAGGCATGAACCCAGGCTGGGAAGGCAAATGCAACGGGGCTTGTCAGAGGTGAGGAGTGGCGCATTCCAGGTATCTGCCAGGTACATACCGGGTATTTGCTCGAATAAAATGTGTCGGTGCAGTACCTCTCCCATCGTACTTTCAGTGTCTCTTTTGCTAACACCTCCTCCCCCTCTATAGATCTCTCTGTGGGTTAACCCAGGGCTCTGTCCTGGGACCTCTTGTCTTTTCTCTTTACACATCTCTCTCTAGGTGACCTAATCCCATCTCTTGGGTTCAAATATTACCTCTATGCTGATGACTGACAAATTTACTTTTCAACCCCTGACCTTACACCTGCTGTAGTTTCTGAATGTCTTCTGCTAAGTTTCTGAATGTCTCTCTGCTATATCATCCTGGATGGCCCTCCGCCGATTTAAACTTAACATGGAAAAAACAGAGCTCTTCATACTTCCTCCCAAACCTGGCCCTACTACCTCCTTCCACATTACTGTTGGAAGTACAATCATTCACCCAGTAGCCCAAGCCCGCTGCCTAGGGGTCACACTCGACTCCTCTCTCGCATTCTGCACACAGAGAGACTGCTTTCCCCAGAGACTTAAAGGGACGGTGGGCCTGTTGGTTTATAATTTAACCCTGTAAATAAACCCTGTGTATAGAAATATAATGTTTCCAGCCTTATTCTAGGACAAAAAGATACTGCAACATGATGTGGGCATCACAATTGGTGGAGAATGCAGGCAGTCCAAAAGGCACTGAGCAGTGGAAACTGAGGTTTGAAAATAAATGCGGGGATTTAAAATGGCCACCCAACTTAAGTGAATAACAGATTCTGCAAGTGAAGTCTGTCCCATTGTGTATGACCAGTTGTGCTTACAGAATACACAAGGAAAGATGTGAAAAATTGAGGAAATGGCGCCTCCAGAGGTCAAGGTGAAGAATGCACCTGAAAATGAAAATGGAGGAAGTTCTGAAGACGCTTCAGCGGAGACAAGCAGAAAGTAGTGCTGCCTTAAGGGAGGGGTTGCAACAATTGACAAAGTCCCAGCACAAGGTACAGCAGGTGGTGGCTGTCACTAAGTGTGGATCTGTGGAGAAGGAAAAAACAGCTGTTGCCGCCATGGAGGAAGCAATGTGTTTTTTGTGTGGTATGCCTAGCCAAATGAAGCAGTGTCCTTTAAGGCAAGAGCGTTCCTGTATGACCCAGCAAATGGAACCGCACCAGATGTGTTTAGGGTGTTAAGAGCCTGACCATACCAAACACTGTCCCTTCAGACCATATGACGATGAGGATGATGAGGGTTTGGAGCTCGAGGCTCTGAAGACTGAGCGGGACGCTTAGGTCACAGAAGCAGTCCATGGAAAAGATGGCGGTAGAGTTAAAACAGAATCAGGCTCCGCGGGACAGTAATGCACAGGTGTCTCCACTACAGCAAAAGGTATTGGCCCGGCCCAAGCGTCTGTATCCCACAGAAACTAATGCCCGTGAAGACAAGGGTACAGTGAGAGCTGGGGACACCGATCAACTGAAAAAGGAGATTGCAAAGTTTGAACTGCCTGAGCAAGTTGTGTGCACCTGTAAGCGTGACTACAATGCCGTTGCAGTACTACAGTCTACTTTCCACAAGGCACGGAATTGGAGGACAAAGTTGCGATGGAGTAGCACAGCCGCTGTAAAGATAAAGTCTCAGATAAGAATGGGACGGAAGAGTATCCGTGATCGTAAACTGAGAAAGACCTCATGGATTATCCAGCGATACTCCCACCAGAGTAAGTTAAGGAATCAAGAAAGAAAGGCCCAGGCCTGCTGACTGTAATAGAGAGGCGCCATGGTGTACACTTGGGGTGAATGAGAATCCGGCCCAAGTTGAAGTACTGGAGCTAAATGGTGTGGAACCAGACATAGACCGTCATGGGAATTACAAGAATGGAAAAGATGTTCCAGACAAGAACATTGAAAACCAAATAATGGAGGTCATCACAGATACAAGTTTCCAAGATGCTGATGGAGCAAAGGAACCAATATTAGTGGATGACCAGTCTATAGTCTCAAACGCTGAAGGTACGCGAAGCCAGGTCGAGAAGCCATCACCGCTAAAGCGGAGTTACTGTCTTCACAAGAGAAAACCAAACAGGCACTGGCGAGTGAACGCAATGAGCTGACCAACGAGGTCAAGGCACTTCTGCAGGGTATGGGAGACTCTGAGCACAAGAGGAAGATGATGGAAATGCATCTTCAGGAAATACAGAACAAAGTCACAAACTGGGATAGAGTTCTAATAGAGAGAGCTAACAGACTGCAGGATGCTCAGGAACTTTTGCAAGAAGTGACACGTCAAAAGCTGAGCTTCAACGCTAAAGTCAAGTGAACGACAAGGAGGTAGTGAAGTACAAGTCTGCAGGCCTAGTAATTGCCCCAAAAGAAAAAACTATTCAACTGTAAGGCAAGAAAAAAGAAGAGATGGATGTCGGACGTCCCTGACAAAGAGGCTGGTGCACGGGAATGGTGCACGGGACGCTTCACAGGACAATGTTACGCTGGGGAGGGGGATATGTGATATAATCACTGTCCCTGTATAGACTGGAGTGTTGCAGTTTGCGTGCTTTCTAGCCTACGGGGAATTAATCTCCCCTAGGAGACTTACACGAGGAGTCAGACCCTGCCTATACTGTTATTCAGTGGTTAGAGGGGACAATGGGACCAAAGCTAATGTGGGGGTCATAGGGTTCCCAGTAAGCACACTAGCAAATACCACAAGAATACAGCATACAATATGTACTATGAACCACATGGGCTAGCACTCAGTCTCTACAAAAGAGTTAATAAACAATAGCTTTAATAGGAAATGGTACAATACACTAAATGGTTACATACATTCAGCAGCGGTAAACTAAAAGGAGGATAGTAAAATTCTTACAACTTAGAGAGCAGTTAAAGTCCGCGAGGGGACGGAAGGGAGCCTTTGCCCAGACATAGAGGCAGGGGGGCCATTGCTTTGTCCACCATATCCAAGCGAGAAATCACGGCAAGCTGCATTGCTTCCCTGGGTGAATCTGAGGGCTAGGAGCTGCCTAGGCGACCTATGGCGCCTCCAGAGGTCAAGGTGAAGAATGCACCTGAAAATGAAAATGGAGGAAGTTCTGAAGACGCTTCAGCGGAGACAAGCAGAAAGTAGTGCTGCCTTAAGGGAGGGGTTGCAACAATTGACAAAGTCCCAGCACAAGGTACAGCAGGTGGTGGCTGTCACTAAGTGTGGATCTGTGGAGAAGGAAAACAGTTTTGAACAGATCTCTCACCAGTGTAGTCTTGGGGCTGAAGCCACATCTGTGGGCAGGACCTTGAACCAATAGTAAGGGAAGAGAGAAATGCAGGCACACTGTAATCTGGTACAAAATACTTATCAGCCGGTGCTGTAAGGGGCCACCCAATGGGCCCATCATAAAGACATCATAGCCTCCCCTTTTGGATGCCCTGGCCAATGAATGACGGTGGGTGGGGTTGTGCAACTGGTCAATTGGAGGGCCATATTTTAAACAAAGAACTATCTCCCTGCAAGGGAAAACCTGCGCCTGTGCTGGTTTCCCACCACTCCTCGTTCCACCTCTATTGGCTGTACATCGGAGCATTGCTCCACTCCCCATCCTGATTGGATACTTTCTACCGCCTATCTGCACGCTGAATGGTCCTGAGTTAAAGGAACAACTCTGATTGGTCGGCATAGTTTGCGAATGGGAGCCAGTTGCTATAACTCTGGAAAACACAGGTTTTCCCCTGCAGGGAGAGAGTTCATTGTTTAAAATATGGCCCTCCGATTGACCAGTTGCCAGACCCCGCTCACCATCATTCATTGGCCAGGACATCCAACTCTGATTGGTCCATAGTTTGTGAATGGGAGCCAGTTGCTATAACTGAGCTAGCCAGGCTGTATCTCTCTAGACATTGTGTGGATACAGCCAATAATCACTTCCCCAGTCTTGGGAGGTCTCATGACTAGAAACACCCGGTTCAACAGATCAGCCCAATCTGTGCACTATCTCAGTGCCATTTAGTTTATTAAGTCATGTATATTTCGGTCACGGATTGTGTCTGTTCAAACCCAGTTATGTGCCACATATATTAAATGTATTATGTTGTATGTATATGTTGAGTTCATTACATTTATCTGAGCATTGTTGTATGTGGGGAGGAGATAGATGTGATGCGGGGAGCGCAGAATCAAGTATAGAAGATAAATAAAAGAAAGGCATAAATAATGCAAGCATACAAAATGCAATGGTGTGCAATAGCACTTAGTGTGCAATAGTATGCACAATGTTCCATAGGTGATGGGGAACAATGGTAATAATGAAATGCCAATGGACTATAATGTTACTCACACGGCCATGTGAAAGCAGGTAGCCCTAAATGGTATCTTTGGGGGGTATCCCTCAGAGTCCCTCACGCATCCCTGGATCAGCAACTAGGATGTCATGTGGGAGGTAGATGTGTGTTCACCCAGTTCTGGTCTCAGATTGAGTCTCTCCATGTGGAATAATACACACAGAGAAGGTATATTGTGAAAAGATGTTTATACATATAAAAAACAAAAGCAACAGTGCACTCACATGTAGTGCTGTGCTCCAACAGTAACAGTGTTGTCTCGGACCGCTGGGGCACAGAGAAATCTCCACTACCACGTCCGGCTGGCCGGGCTGTTTCACAGCTGTTCTCGAGGACTACGCTGGCCATCAGGAGCCAAAAAGAACACTTCCATGATAGAGCAACGCATTTCGCATGTGGTAATGTTTCCTCAGGTTCCGTGATGGACGTGATTGTTCCTTTGAGGTATAAATACCTCTCTGGTAATTAGAATATTGGATTCACCTAAGTCTGTGAATCAGTCTGGGGCTAGCAGGCAATTGCTTGCACCATGACATTGAACCAATGAATATGCAATTATACCTGGTAAGATACCAAACATATACATAACTGAGTTCACTTATCTGTATATCCCAATAGTCAGGATTATCAATAGTTTGATAATACATTTAAAAACAATATATGTCGATATCTAAAACATCCTGTTAATTACAGTGAGTTATGTCTTAAGCCAACAACAACATATATAGTACAAATAGAATATTAGAATTACACATAACAAGTCATTGGATCAATGTCTAAAATTATTTAATTGATATGGCTTGCAAATAAGAAATGCATTTAAATGGACACTACAATCTCAGGCTTCATGAAATCGACAGCGATTGTAATCTATCTGCAGTATAGATATGCTGTCCGATAAAGTGTTATATCTAGTGAAATATATATAGATGGGTATAATCATGTATATACAGGGGAGGAGGTCAGCCACTTGCTAATGGGAATTACACTTCAAAGCCGGAGCTTTGTTCTACGCCAGCAGCTCAAGCACTTTGCTTCGCCGGCACTCCCCTGATTGGCCATTTGTTTTTCCTACCACTCCTCCCATTGGGTGGTGCAGCTCACAGTACATGTGATTTCATCCCATCTATGATTGGTCCATTGTGGCTTCCCATTTTATTCCGGATTGGTCCGTGAGTTAAAGGGGCACCGTTGATTGGCTACCCCTCCCACCACCCCCCCGGTGTCAACATTTTATGAATGTGAACTTGGAACACTATAACCAGGCTAGCCAGACTCTGGAGATTCTCTGTTGGAGCCTTTTGCGGACTATCTGGGTGAAGAGTCGAGTGGATGCTGTGGATTATATTGAGCAACACGCAGCGGCTATTGAAAGTCCTCACTGAAGCCATTTTTGTTAAGGAGACTGTAGACGGACGTTCACAGAGGTACACAATTGGAGACTTTATAAGGTGAAATTATAATAGCCTTTATTGTGCCTTTTCCTTTTCATCAGGAAATCATCCAAACACAGGGGGGGGAACAAAGCTTCTATTCACTTGGGAGTATCTCTAGTGAAAATACCATGCAATTAATTCACAACTCCCTAAGTCAAGCATGTCTCGCAGCCCCAAAACATATAGCATGAAATAAGCAGATATAAGCAGTCTCTTAATTATGAAAGACGTATCTGTTTCTTGCTGTAGAGTAAGCTTCTCTGCTCTCCTGGAACCGCACCCGTGCGTGCACAGAAAATTTCAGCATCCAGGTTTAGAAGTCTTATTTGGTGTCTTGCAATCAGCTATGCTGGGCAGAGCTCAAGACCGGTCAGCTCCAGAGATGTGTGTTCTCTTGGTCAGTCTCTCCTGGGAGTCTCAAGAACACTCCTCTGTCTCTCCAAAGGTCAGCTCTCATTCAGAGCTAAGGAGTCCCTTCCTGTCTCAACAGACAGGCTTTTGTAAGCAATCAGGCAGGTGGTGTTTATTAATTGACTACCAGCAGTTAACCACCACACTGCTAGATTAAAGGCACATTACTTGAACAGGGATTACTCCCCTGTTACAGAGACCCTGAAGTCTGGATTATTTTTTGCCCAGGATAAGATAGTTACGGCAACGTTCTGATTTTAGAGGACAGACTATTTTGTATGCATATCTCCCCTTTTATTTTGTCGGCCTATGCTCTGTATTGTTGTTACTGTTACCTTATTTTTTTTTTAAACTTCTTCGTTTATTAGCCCTTGTGTCCTGCTAATGTGTAGCTAGGATCACTAATACGTGGGTAGCTCTTTGAAAATATTTGGTATAGGAGGCTGGGTCACAATACATTAAAAGCAAACTCCAAAGATGAGAAGAGTCTTAGAGACAAAAGGGGTAAGGTGGTGGTTGTATGGAGATATAAAAACGAAAGGTGAGTAGAGACGTCCTGTATGTATATACATACTGGTGGTGAAATTCACCTCCTACAACAGTCAAATGCATGAGCTCAAGCCATTCATGTTAGCATGGGGACACATTATAGACAAAGGAGTAATGTATAAAGGCTTGTGAGTGGAGTTTCTCAGTCTAATGCTAAGTGCAGACTCTGTTCTCCAACATTAGAACGTAACATACATCATTCTTCAGGAGTTAGGCTTGGGCCCCAGTACTCACTGTTGCACACACGTCGGACGGGGGGGGGGGTGGCGCATGCACATGAAAAAACCCGCGATCTGCAGTCTCACCACTCTGCAACGGGACGTGCGTTGAGGGGGCGTGGCCATGACATAACATCCTCTTCTGCGCTCTGATTGGCTGCTATTTCCTTCGCTATGGTTGGCTTGGGAACTCTGCCCTATGATTGGTTGTCACGGACCCGCGTGACGCTGTTCTATAAACAATTTTCTTGTCTTCAGAAAATCTAGTCATGCAACGCGGCTGCAAATTGTGCGCCAAGCCAGCCAGTGGGCCCGGCCCCATTGAGGGGCGGTTCTTGTTCCTGCAGCGCACGCCATAGCGCGCGCTGCAGCATGTACTGGGGGCCTAGCCTTAGAATTGCTGTACACCTAAATGTTACCATTGCAGTACAGCTATCACTGTTCATTTATACTTATCTTGTCTTCTTACAGCAGCAATGTATTAAAAATAAACCAAAAATCTTCTACAATGATGGTTCACGAGAGCACCTTATGAGTGCTCTTAATAAAGAACACAGTCCCATTTACAAGGTTTTAATGTGTTGACTATCTGATTTTTTTTTAGGATAAGGAAAGAGAGCTGGATATAAAAAATATATATGCAAATAGAATGCCAAAAGATCTACATAAGTATGAGCACTTGCATTATCAGAAAGGTAAATAGCTCTTGATGAACTTCTATTTAGATAATTTTATATTGTTAATTGTGAAGTAAATCCCCGATATCTGGGTTTCAGAAATAGACATAATGCAACAGCGGCACAAATAACATCACATTATCCTCATTTGTACAACAATTTTTATCTTCATACATGATAACTGGAATATTCAAAGTATGTCTTAGAGCTCCAACCTCCAAAACATAAAATCGACATAATTTCTTAAAATCACTACTTTTTGGCCTAGATTAATTGAGCAGCGTTAAATCAGTAAAAAATAAACATGTGTTAACCAATATAGAAACAAGCAATCTTTCCCCTGAGTTACCTACATACTAGAGTAACTAAGCTACTCTAACTAAGCTAAGCTAGGTATGCCGACCTAACTATCGGAAAAGAGTCATTAGTATATTAGCAGGTGGAATTTCTCCATAGTGCTCCAAGACTTTTAACTGAGAACAATCTGAGAAAGTCTTAGATTTCATTATTCTCCTTCTTATCTGCTTTTAGAGATGTAAGCAGATAAGAATAAAAAACCACAAAACCATCTGGGATCGAAAACCACAAAACCAAGGAACCATGAAAACTCATACTTATAATACATATACTTAATACTCATGCTTATAATACATATGGCACGTAAATGTACATGCCAATAAGATTACTTAAAAATGTTTTGGGCTCCAAAGCAGAGCACTTAATTGCAACTTCATAGTATAACACAGTGGTTTCCAACATGTTTTTAGTTAAACAACCCCAAGTGAAATTCTGAGGAAGCCCCAACCATCTCTAATAGCAACTCTGTGATCAGATGCATTGTACATTCTTCTGTATTTGATACAATTTGCAAATGACCAGAAAATTGCAGGGAACCCTTTAGGGATGCCCGGGGAACCCAAGGGTTCCTAGGAACCCTGCTTGATAAACACTGGTATAACATATAAACATTCTGCTACTTGCAGAAAACAGATACAAACTGGCGCCTTAAAGATACAGTCCAAGCAAATGTCCAAATGCACTAATAAGTAGGTGGCATCTAGTCCTTATAGGATGATCCATTGATACTGTAGTGCCGACGAGTATTCTAAAACAAACCTGGGCCAATCACCAACAAGACCCAGATACATGCTGGGTACATGCTGGGTACATGCTGGGTACATGCTGCAACATTCCAGTGAAATTTCTGCAGACAAACTAATGGCCCAATGGATTAACAGTGGGGGTCCCTGGCAGTCCCATTCAAACTGAATGGGACTGCCAGGGACCCCTGCTGTGTTAATCCGATGGGCCTTTAGTCTCTGCAGAAATGTCACTTAAATGTTGCAGCGTGTACCTGAGTCATGTTGGTGATAGCTAAAATCAAAGACAGAACATAGAACACAGACAGAGCCCAATGCAACTTCCAATGACACAAATACACAGTAAAGTACCTATATATATATCTAAACTAAAAACATATGGTCATTTAGTTTGATTCTTTGGCCAAAGTATCTTAAGCCTGCACACCAAACGCCAAGGTAGACCAAATCTGTGCAGGTCCTAACACTAATCAAATTCTTAATAACCTGTATAATACAAGGAAGAAAACTTTATAATAAAGCTGTTGAGACCTGGAACATGGAGGGTTTGATGCCTTACCAAGTGCCCTGTATTGATGGATAATTATTATGGGAGGACCTACAATTGCTGAGTGGTGTTTTTATGTCTGATGTGTAGGTGTCTTCTTGGGTAATGTGTAAATATAATCATTTTAAAGAATCATACTGAATTAAGTTTGGTATTTTTTTTAAATTATTATTAATTATTGATAATGTGTGAATCTCTTACTGCTCTTGTAACTTAAAACAAATCTATGGGATCAGTACATGTACTGGAAATTTACAAATGTGTAAATAATGTCAAACTGGAGAACAGTAGGTGGTAAATAACATTGCAATATTTCCCTGCATTAACCATAGCACGCTGCCTTCTGAATCTGGAATACAGGCACTAATTAGGTCATTTGCATTACTTTTTACATACTGGAATTTAAAAAATAATTTGCGACCATTTTACAGGAGTAAAAAATAATGAACATTATATTATTTGCTTTGGTGATTACCCCAGTATTATGGGTTAATGCCATGTTAAAAATGCTAATGTTGCTTTGTAAATCTGGGCTATTTATTGCAGGGCTGTTTTATGGGTTGAATGTTAACTTCTCAGCTCATGCCTCACAATGCCTTGGAGAATCTGAATAAAAACCCATAACAGGTTTTGTTGTACATTGATAGTTGTTTTTGTGCCTGTGGCATTTTAATTACAGTATTTATTCATTTATCCAGAGGAATGTGGTATATGTGGTGCTCAAAATTGAGCAGGTAGCATCCTTAAGCATATTGTTAATAAGATCCTTAATTAGGAAGTCCGGCGATGATGGAGTGCCCCTCAATAATGCAATAAATCTGCGTGATGACTGTAGGGGAAGTGACAAGTGGAGTCAGTTGAGACAACCACCGGGATGTACACAATAATCACCCTGACAGCATAATGAGGAGGAACTATGTCCATGACAACAGGATTTGAATAAGGCACATTGGCACTTTACCTGCTCCTTCAGGGGGCACTCTCAGGATCAGTAGCGTGCAGTCCATCCATAGGAAAATTCAAGAGGGTAGTTGGTGTGGGTAGAGCACAGCTTCCAGACTCCCTGCAATGTGAAGCAGGGAAAACAAAACCAGGCCACTCCGCAGTAGTTTCAAATTTGTATTAGCCAACTAACACATACCCACACCAACTACCCTCTTTATTCATTTATCCCCTGAACACACTTGTATGTAAGTAATTTATTGCCCCCACTCAGTGGTTTTCCGAAAACCCACCCTTTTTATGTTATGAAACATGCGGTACATCATGGCGGATTGCATGTCAAGTGCCATAAATAAGGGCAAAAAGTACATACTGTACTATGGAACAGAAAACTGTAATAATCTAAGAACTAAATGCTTCCACAAATTCTTTAGGAATTATATGATGACATCTTTGTCCAAGAGCTGGTCTTGGTAATCATCTTGGTTTGGGATTTTTAGTCTATCCATAACTGGAGGGTTCTCCAAACTGTTCTAGCAAGACATAGGGGGTAATTCTATATAGTATAAAGCCACTGTGTTGGGTTTTTTTGGACGAAAATCCCCATTGAAGTCTGTCACGTATACCACTACCTGTGTTCACATGACTGTGTATGTGAAAGGGGTTAGTAACATCCAGCTATCCAGCTGACTCAACTCCCCCTATATATGAGCAATAACTCCCCAAATGCCACACTACACCTTAATTATGCTTCCACCACCAAGAATAATTTAAGGTCATAACCTCTGGAGTTTTTTGTCCCCTTGACACTAGAAATAAGATGTAATTAACACAAAAAATGTAGCAAGGTTTCTGAAAATGTGGTTAATCTTTTCAAAAAGGTAATAGGTTCAATTAGGGCCCAAAAACAGTACTTATTACATTTTAGATGTAATATAACATACATTGTATCGTGCTTGTAACAGAAAACAAAAGTTTCCAGCTAACAATATTCGATTCTTTCAAAGGGGTGAAGATACGGGAACTCATGTGTTATTGATATAACACCCTTCTTAGATTAATTCTGATTTAGATACTCAAAATCATTGTTTTTCAACTCAAAATGTTATCTCTGTGACAAACGACAGGTCAACCTTTTCTAAGTGTATCTTATCACCCATTAATTTCATGACATTTATGGCTGATGTAACGAGGAGAGAGAGAATGATTTTAAGAAAATACCATATAACTCCTGTGACGATCAAGGTTGACCAGACTTCCAGAGATTGCAAAGCACCAGGCAGAACACAATGATTTCATAAACTGGAGTTTATTCAGTTGAAACTAACAGTGAAACCACACTCACAAATTACAGCAATAACTCACCAAAACACAGAGAATACGGGATAACTGCCATCTGACCAGGTGGAAGGCGCTGCCGAAGCGAGCTTACCCTCAATGTTCCTTCAGGATCCATCCTGCAAGGGTTCCTGCATGTAAGAAAGACCACTTCGGGGTCCACAGTCTCTATACAAGTTGGTCTCTGACACCGACACTAACCAAGAATAACTATGGAGCTCTGATCGGCGTCGGCTTACGTACTTTCTCGACCTCCATCTGAAAACATGGAAGACCAGATGCGGACCAATCAGCAAAGAGATTGTCTTTGCTGAGCAAATTATAGACCAAGGGCTCACCCTGGGTGGGCCAATCAGGACTGAGGGCTGAAACAGTGCATACGACAGCCTCAAGGAGCGGGAAATATGAACTTGTCATTAGGGAACGAGTCGTCAGGGCTAGGACCCGTCACCACTCCCTGGTTTCAGCTCCATACCTCCCGCAGGTCAAGATGTCCGACAGCCACGGAGAGAATAACACTTCAACCCGTTTTCAATCCAGGTGCATATATTTTTACTGAGTCCAATTTTGTATTATTTTGTACACCAACCTCTTGTGTGGAACTGTATCAAAAGCCTTTGCAAAATCTAAGTTGACAACATCAACTGCATTACCCTGGTCTAAATTCTTACTTACCTCCTCAAAGAAACAAATTAGGTTAGTTTGGCGTGATCTATTCTTCATAAATCCATGATGACTATTACTAATAATTTTGTTTTCCATTAGGTATTCCTGAATATTATCCCGTATTAAACCTTCAAGTAGTTTCCCTACTATTGAAGTCAAGCTTACAGGTCTGTAATTCCCTGGTTATGATCTAGCTCCCTTTTAAATATAGGCACCACATCTGCTCCACATCTGCTTTACACCAATCTTTTGGTACTGAGCCTGTGGAAATGGAGTCCTTGAATATTAAATGTAATAGTTTGGCTATTACTGAACTTAACTCCTTGAGAACGCTTGGATGTATGCCATCGGGGCAAGGTGCCTTATTTACTTTAATTTTTTCAAGCTGCTTATGAACTTCTTCCTCAGTTAACCAATTGTGCATTAATATGTAAGTTGTGCCTTCCTCCTGCGGCACTACAATTAAAATTGATTCTTCTGTGGTGAACACAGAGGCAAATATTTTGTTTAATAACTCTGCTTTTTCCTTATCTCCACAAATATGCCTACCTATCCCACACTGAAAGGATCCTATGCCAAAGTCCTCTGGCATGCGCTCTTGAGGCCTGTGCACAGGTGCGCCGAGCACCAGAGGCCTCAGCACAAGCACATTGGGCCGAAGATCCTTCAGCGCATGCGCCAACGCCCAAGGACCCATCTCCCGACGTCATGATGTCACTTCCGTGATGCGTTTTCATTACAACCACTGACTTTTTCTCCATCAAAACTCTGTAGATGCCAGCAACGAAGTTTCACTTCAAAAGTTATTTTGGTCACTTAATCTGCCACAGGGTTAATACAATCCAGCTATCCAGCTTACTCACTTACCTCCCAGCAGGGCACTAAAAATTAGCAATAACTCCAGAAAAACCATCACACTACACCTCAGTAATGCTACCACCACCAAGAGGAATTTATGTATTTTTGCTCGTTACATATTTTTATTTTATTTTATCGTGGTTTGTGCCAGATATGAATTATTGTACATTTCGGAAATCTGTAAGAATATGAATGATGTCCTTTCTGTTACCTCTGCTGGCCAGAGGGGGTCCCAGGAATTTACCACATCCCTTTGAAACTCACACTGGCCGATCTGTCACAAGTCAGCTAAATGTAAACATAGTCCTTTTTATTGTTTTATTGGCCCATTAACCCAGATGCCATGAGGACCAAGGTTACCCCCAGGGACACAGGGAAATAGTTATTTTAAATTAAAGTTAACCCCTTGGTTGCTGTATTGTTCACCCAACTTCATCTGTTCATCGCTCTATCGTGACAACGTTGATGTGGATTTACATACGAAAATGGTCGCTTCATATTATAGTGAATGACCCCTTTAGTGGTGTATATACGTAACACAGCAGTAAAGCATGACATGGAAATACCAGTTAGAACTATGAAATTGAATAAAGTATATCAATCAAGTAAATGCGGATAGTGTACGTATTAGAAATGTCACTTTTTTTTGGGAGGGGAAAGTCATTTCTAGGTTCTTGTTTTGCAGTATTGACTTTTTCGAAAGATACTCAAACAGACAGTGAAATGTTTGTACAAGAACAGGCAAACAAACATGATCAGGAAGAATATACTCTCCTCCAAGAAAAGGTAAAGAAAAAAACATTTGTTTATTTTCTCAAAAAAAATCAAAACAGGTATTTCTGAATTTGAAGATATTTTTTTTTTTTTACAATTCATAGTTATTTAGCGTTTCTGTTGGACCCCCAATAAAATTATTCATAAATGTTGTAGTGTATGATCTTGCAAGAATAAAACAGTATTTCTTTTTATATACAAAGATAAAAATCTTAGAAGCAATCCAAACTGTGTTTTTATTTAAAATTGTGTTCATTTTTCTTTATATATGGGATTGAAGTAGGGTGTCTCCAGAGCTGAACCCCATTAACTTCACCTCCGAAGACCCCTCTCTTCCGGAGAAACATACCTAAGTAGAAGGTGCCGGTACCCACTCCAGGGTTCACATCATGTTGGATTTTCCGGTGCGGCTTCCTATTGCCAATGTGAGGTGGAAGCTAAAACTGCAGAGAGATACCGGCACCCCCTTCGGAGGTAAGTATCTCCAGAAGCAGGGGGTCCTCAGAGCTGAAATTAATTCAAAATTAAAAGGACAAAATCTAAACCCGTACAAACTATAAAAAAGGATATTACAATAACAGGGGTCTTCAAGCTGATGTAAATCAGTGAGTGAACAAATATAAATAACATGCGGTCTATGTATCAAGTTACTGTAGAGAATGTATTTAGACACACTACTCTGTTTCCTGGATATGCAAGAACAGTTTTCTGCATATCCATCATATTTTCAACTTACAACAGGGGCGCAAGCAGAAATTCTGGATGGGGGGGAGCAGTTTTCACCAGTCCTCCCCATCGACTTTGCGACGTCATGTGATACTCCGTCGTCATGATGTCACTGCATAATGTGACGGCGCGTTGCAATGTGATGTTGCGTCACCTAGACTACGCATTATTACATGATGCCGGGATGTCGATGAGGAGGGCTGGTCTCTTAGAGGCCCCGCTCTCTCCCCTGGCAATCAGTTTCATTGCTGTGGGGAAGAGTGCGGGGCCTCTGTAAGGGCGACACCAATTCCTGGGGGGTTCAAATGCACCCTTGCACAGCCCCTGGTGGCGCTACTGTTTATGTCACTTCAGATGTGGAGGATTTGGGGGGCAAATAAAAAGCAAAACGTGTGGTAGAGATATGCAGACTGTGATACATCTCATTATAATCTGTGCACTATGCAACTCCTCCTACTGACACTCACCATTGAGCCAGCTAGGGTAGACAGGGGAAATTGGAATAAAATGCTTTGATACATAGGTGCAGGGTGAAAATGCCCTGGTTTTTCTCCAAAATTGTCCTGATGCATCAATCCCCAGGACTTTATTTCTTTGAGGTAAATTAAGTAGGGTTCGGTAGGGAAAGTTGATTCAGTAATGGATCTCTCCATCCATTAATCTGTTTATTGGAGTAGCATTTTGATATGATTTATTTGGTATGGTCTATTAAGATTAACATATAGGGCAAGGTATCAAGCTCAATAAACAGCATTTTATTAAATGAGGCAGAAGGATGTATTTTGGGCCTGCGTCTTTGTGTCAATGTGTCAAGATATTTTCCCTTTTGTATAAGTGAGTATTTTGGGTATTCGTTACATGCAGAAATAGGAGGATATTGAGAGGGGTCACACACTGCATGTGTTATATAATGATGCATATAAATCATACCACACTTTACACACCGTCCTTAAAAGCAATTTACTGGTATTTTCTATGAGCTGTAGATGTCAAGGAAAATGTTCTTTATGTTCAGTTTTAACTAATTTCAAAAGTCCATTTGAAAACGTTCTACATTTACATTATATCTTATTTATAAAATTATTGATTTGTGTTATTATTATTATCATTTCTTTATAACTTGCCAACATATTCCATAGCACAGTACAATAGGGTTGGAGGATGAAAACAATAAAATATCAACTATTGACATACATTGTTATGGTAGGTATGGAGGGTCCTTTCCTAAGTAGCTTGCAATCTATAAGGAAGGATAAGCAGAAACATAAGGTACATAAGGTTGGTGTGTTTCAGATAGATGCTTGTTAGTTGAAGGAGTTGGCGTTGGGGAAGCAGTAAGTGGGAGTGTGCAGAGGTAGAGATATGAGAGCAGGTTGTGTGGGAAGGAGTTGGTGTTGGGGAATCAGTACGTGGAATTGTGCGGAGGTAGAGCTGTGAGAGCAGGTAATGTGTGGAGGAGGTGGTGTTGGGGAAGCAGTAAGTGGGATTGTGTGAAGGTAGAGCTGTGAGAGCAGGGTAATGTGGGAAGGAGTTGGTGTTGGGGAAGTAGTAAGTGGTATTGTTTGGAGGTAGATCTGTGAGTTAAGGAGTTGGTGTTGGGGAATCTGTAAGTGGGATTATGTGGAGGTAGAGCTGTGAGAGCAGGTAATGTGTGGAGAAGTTGGTGTTGGTGAATCAGTAAGTGGGATTATGTGGAGGTAGAGCTGTGAGAGCAGGTAATGTGTGGAGGAGTTGGTGTTGGGGAAGAAGTAAGTGGGAGTGTGTGGAGGTAGAGATGTGAGAGCAGGTAATGTGTGGAGGAGTTGGTTTTGGGGAAGGAGTAAGTGGGAGTGTGTGGAGGTAGAGATGTGAGAGCAGGTAATGTGTGGAGGAGTTGGTGTTGGGGAAGAAGTAAGTGGGAGTGTGTGGAGGTAGCGCTGTGAGAGCAGATAATGTAGGAAGGAGTTGGTGTTGGGGAAGAAGTAAGTGGGAGTGTGCGGAGGTAGAGCTGTGAGAGTAGGTAATGTGTGAG